>VSWD01000005.1:41107249-41263466 GCA_033119305.1 Pinctada imbricata | reverse complement strand
GCAATAAGTGTATGAAGTTTGGTCGAGATCCAATCGAAATTATGTCTCTTAGGCTGTATAAAAGAGCTTGACGTGCACAAACACATCCTCCCTCTCCCACACAGTGTTCTTTACGCACTCTCGTACGCAACCTCACCAACGGTCGCATTATACCCACTGCAATTATGCTCCGGGGGATAATTAGCAAACATCTGTTTTCTATGATGGAAGAGAAAATTGACAAATATTTGTCCTCTGTGTTTGTACACGGAGAGGAATATTTCATTTTTAAGGAATTATAATATTCACATTTTTAATTTGTTCTAAAAATAGCTACCAATGACGTCATCAATTCAGATTTTACGTCATCTCGATTGACTTATGTTAAGGATAAGATTGGAATATCATTCTGTTGATGCAATTTGTACAGAAAATTCAATTTTGTTTTCATCAATATTTCTTTCCTTTGTGAAAAAGACCAGAAATACGTAATCTATGTTGAATGACCCCTTTGCCCTTGGACCCCTGAAAATGGAATGTTTGTACATTCAAACCTGTTGACGACATTGATATTTTGAAAGTACATTTCTTCTAGTTTCATTTGACATATAATTTACCCATGTACTAATCTGTCGACTAAACTGTAAAATTAAGCTCTTTGGTCACCGTACTATAATTGTACTTTTAATTGCTTTATTTATCAGTTTAATTACATCATTGTTTCATAACCTCATAAGTATTCATAGAAATGTCGATACCTAATTAATTATGTCTGATTGGCCGATCATTCCAACTGACCAATCAGAGGCCACGACCTTTGTTTTGATCGGGTCGATCCTTGCCTAAGGGTATAAATAGTACCCCCGATTCTGCATATAAATATATAGTTTTTGTGATGCTAAGGGATATTTTGTGATGTGATTTCTTTTTATAAACTGGATTTTGTACATAGTGTAAATATAATGTCAACTTTATTACTTTGTCTCACTTCAACAACACTTAGATAGTTCTCGTCTGGGACGAGTGTAGATTAATACTTTTTCGTCTGGGATGGCTGGAATTCTCGTCTAGGACGAGTGCTATCGATACTTTACACAGTGATTTAGTCGTCTGGGACGACAACTTTACAGATTGTTTAAGAAAGACACGCTACCAAAGATTTGTCTAAGATGGACACGCTGCCAAAATTACTACGCATTCAAGGATACGCTACAAGTGGTTGGCAGCTTGGCGGGACAGAATTCACAGGATTTTATTGTGCATTTATTTTTCTGTGTGTGAAAATTTTATTTGTGGATTTTGAAGGTAACATATTGAATTCTAAAACGGCAAGGTATGGTGCTTACGTAATTTCATTATTTCCTTAACGCTGAATTTTCTTTTGTAGTATTTTAAAAGTTCAGGTTTTTACCTTGGGATTTACAGTGGGTATTAGTGCGCGATTCATTTTGGAATTTATACCGTGTGTAGTGCGCGTGTGTATATTCCGTGTGTTAATTTTGTGACTTACGTGTGAAGTGAAAATTTTATGTAAGAAGTGCGCGATTATTTTTCTGTGTTAATTTGCGAATATTCAGTGTTTATTTGTGCGCGACATATTTTGTGTTGTGATCAGTGCCGTGTATGTAATATATTTTCCGAGTGTTGTTTTCAATCTATAATGCGTGATTTAAGTGATTTATTTCTGTGTTACTCGACAATTTGTGAAGAAAAAAAAAATGGAGATTGAAAAAGTTCTGGTGCGAGTATGTGATATTACTGACAAAGGGTTCTGGCATTTTGTGAGAACAGTGCGTGCAAATACCAGAGTAGAGTGTGAAAATTGTTTTGCAGTTTTCCCGAAGTGCTTGTACAGTGACCGTACAAAGAATTGTGAATTGTGTGGCGGAAATGTACGCGAATTTTGAAGTTCAATTTGACATGCAAATTCGAGCATTTTCAGTGCGTAAATATTTTTCTGTAGAAAAACGTGTTTATATGTTATTTCATATGATTTTCTGTGCGAATTTTTGTTACTTTAGTGTTTACATAATTTTTAGTTCCCGTCGTGAAAAAAAACCCCCAAATTGTGGAGTTGTTTGTAGTGTTTGCGTTAATTGTTCACTTCTTTATAATTATCGATATCATGTTTACTGGGGATAAAACCTCTTATACCCCTCGCGACATGGACACGACAGAGGGAGTGTCAGATTTCATAATTAGTGACACGTCCAAGACGTCGGAACGTCCTACCAGAGAAACACCGTCAACAGTGAGACGGAATTTACTAAAAGAGTCTGAAAACACCGATGATGACCTGACATGTGTGAAAGTTGTAGGGAATGAGCCTAATTATACGAGCACACCTTTACCTGGTCATTTTGGTGATCAATTAACGGACGAATACACAACAGAGCCCGGTTTGTGTAAATTTGTCGCTATGTGGATTGTGACAATTTTCCTAGGAAGTGGAGTGCTGTTTTCGTTACATCAGTATTTTTCCGGATATATGCTACTGTGTCTGACAAATGAAATTTTGATTTCTGGTGGTTTGTGTATTTTGTGCATTATTCCCGTGAGCATAATTGTGAAACTAGTGTCCAGAAACACTAAACGGACTCCGAACAATCCAAATACTAGGAGATCAACTCCTAAACGTGAACCGAGAAGAAATGTGACGTTTCGCTCACCTGATACTTTTATAAGCGATCAGTATCAACCTAGGCACGCTTCTCCTGATGACAAACGTACAGTCACTCAAATTGGTGTAAAACGAACGTTTAAGGGCGACGGTGACGATATTTGGAGCGAATTTATTCGTTATTTTGAAAATATAACAGAATTAAATCTGTGGAACGACGAGAGAAAACGAAAAGTGTTATTTACTGTGTTGCGTGGTCAGGCCGAAACATATGCGCACGGATTGTCAGATTTTCAACGTAGTTATTATGATAGTTTTAAAAGTACTTTAGACGAACGATTTGGACACCGCGCAATAAAAGAAAGTTATGCGGCCGAGGCCAAACTGCGTAGAAAACGAGATTCTGATTCATTCCGTGATTTTGGTCAGGCTACAGAGGATTTATAGCGTCGAGCGTACCATAATACTAGAGAATGTGCGCAAAAAAAGTAGTATGAAAACTTTTATGGATAATTGTAGTGTTGACGAGGATTTTAGACTTGCAGTGAAACGTACGAGACCGAAAATTTTACAAGATGCAATAACGGCATCTATTCAGGAAGAGTGTATTCGTTTGACTGAAAATAGGAAGTCAAAACGTGAATAGAAACCACCTGTTTATGTACAAACCAGGCGAAGTGTACAACGGACAAAGTGAAAGGCGAGAGTACAACGGATCGAAGAGATACTGTTATAAGTGCAAAACGCCTGACAATTCATACCAAAATTGCCCTACGAGAAGTAGAAATGGACGTAATACGAACAGACAGAGACATTTAACCATGAACGGACCGAAGCAGTAGGCCTTGCGTCGGTCAGTGCGCCTAGAAGGCCTAGTACAGAAGTGAAGTCAAATGTTTTATGTAATGGAGCAGGAACGGACAGCCATTTACCCAGTGATTTTCAACGTAAAACGGAGTTTATGCGTTCAAATGTGAGTGAATTTAAAGTGAAAGGAAAACGTGGATTGAGAGTAAATGGATTTGTAGAAGGAACACCATTAGAATGGAAAATTAACACAGGTGCAATAAATATGTTACAGGGAATAAGTGTAATCAGGGATTTCACGTAACTCCTGAAATTTAGGAATTTCGTGTAATCCCTGTTTCGATTAGTCATTACATGTAATTCCTGATTTTTTCATGTATTTTTAGACTTATTTCCTAACCTTAATATTGTCTGAATTTTACTTTAAAACTCAATGTTTTCCCGCTCGTGTGATGCACCGGTTGCCCATTTGTCTCGTTGGATTATGCTTGGTCTTTTGTGTTTCTTTTCCTATGTTGTTAGTTAGACAGTGCATGTATTTAAGATACTTTTTTCAACATCGACGGCGGATGCGGCTAGCCAACATTGGGTGCTTACTCCTCCCGGGCACCTGGTCCCACCTCTTTCTTGCTAGGGGCCCGTCGATGCTCGATTTGGTGCTATGTTGCGAGTGTTGTTGAGATTATCGCCAGGATCTTCTTTAACTCATTTGTGTCACACTTATGCCATTTGCCGTGTGGAGCTCGTAAAAAAGTTCCACGCGAGGGGTTTTTGAAATGATGCTATTGAATTTAAAGAAGTTTAACATTTGAACTACTTGGTGAGTGTCACTGCTGGTGGACCAAGAGTCCCCGATGGCACTTGTAGCCATGTTCGATCAACTTCGGTTGATCGTCTGTCTCTTTCGTCGTCTGTCTCTGTCTGTCGTCTGTGTCTGCCGCGGGTGCGGCTAGCCAACAGGGGATGCTTACTCCTCCCGGGCACCTGGTCCCACCTCTAGCTTGCTGGGGGTCCGTCGATGTTTAAATTTTGCGCTCTATTGTAAGTGCTGTTGAGGTTATCGTCAGGATCTTCTTTAACTCATTTTACTCATTTGAAATTTTCTGTTACAAAATTTCTTGAAATTTCTAAAACGTGGGTCCTGTAGCATCATATCCCACCCATTCTGCTACGTCTTTCGTACATTTTTGGACATACATTTTTTTGTAATAATTTTCATACTTTTTAAACAAAATTACATTGTTTAGACTGAGGATCACTGACGAGGGTTTAGTACCCGAAACGTGCATGTCTGGTCCATGCTGTAAATTTATCAGGTTTGAAATGATGCTATTGAATTTAAAGGCTTAACAATTGACAGTAAGTGTTTTCAATATTTTCCCCTGACATTGTCGCCATAGCACTTTCTATATAGACATGATCTAAGACGGTGCATGTATTTTAGATATTGTTTTCATTTTCGTGCGTTAACATCGACGGCGGGTGCGGCTAGCCAACAGGGGTGCTTACTCCTCCCGGGCACCTGGTCCCACCTCTATCTTGCTAGGGGTCCGTCGATGCTCAATTTGGTGCTCTCTTTAGAGTGTTGTTGAGATTATCGTCAGGATCTTCTTTAATTCATTTGTGTCACACTTATGTAATTCTGAAATGACAACGTTTATAAGAAAATCATACTTTCCGCATATGCTCATTGACACGACAACGGATGGTTTCCTTCAAATCCTCACCTGTGGCATAATGTCAACGGACCGTTTTAAGTGCAAAACTTTAGGCGACATAACGTGTTCCTACCCGTGAAATCCCTTTAAAATCGTTCTCCCGCAAACGAAGTTTATTATACCCCCGCAAACGAAGTTTAGGGAGGTATATAGGAATCACCCTGTCCGTCTGTCTGTCCGTCCGTCTGTCTGTCTGTCCGTCCGGTTAAGAAGTTTTGAAAGCAAATTTATTTTTATACTACTAATGACAGGCCTTTCATATTTTATACACACATTCATCATAAAGAGTACTACAATTTGGTACCATGACTTTTGATCCTGTGACCTTGACCTTCATCCTATACAACATTTGATGTTAAGATGTTTTGAAAACATATTTCTCTTATACTATTAATGGTAGGCCTTTCATATTCCATACACATATTCACCATAACGTATGCTACATTTTGGTACTATGACTCTTTACCCTGTGACCTTGACCTTCACCCTATACAACATTTTATGTTAACTTAAAGATGTTTTTAAAGCAGATACATGTATCCTTTATACTGTAAGTGGTAGGCCTTTTATATTTCATACACACATTCACCATAACGATCACTACATTTTGGTACCATTACTTTTAACCTGTGACCTTGACCTAGAAAATTATGCAACTGTAGACCCTCTACGTACTTATAAAAACAATAGCCCAGTTTCGAGTTACGCCGGAATACCGTTACGACTCCGGGATTAGTCACGCCGAGTCAAAAATGTTCCACTGGCGTACTTCCGGTTGCGAAGCGTGCATGACTACCAAGAACGTCAATCGGAATTTAACTGCATTTTATCTATCACAACACACTTTTATCTCTCATAATGGATGTAAGAGATAACGAGTTACATTTTTATAGCTACTATGTCACAGAATTGAAAAAAAATACCTCCAAAAAGAGGCATAGGGAGGAAGCTGGACCGTCACCGTTGTAAGGCTTGTTGATATCGGAGTTGAGTACGACTTGGATTTAGACTACAGATAAGAGGTTCGAATGTTTTCATTACAAATACATTTAACTATCTATAAGTAAAATCATGGGAAAGAAAAGGTTATTGTTTTCAATTTTTTTAATGCATGTAAATTATTCTTACCATAAATTCCAAGAACAGAAAAAAAAAATTAGCCAAGTCCCCCTTTTCCCAGTTCCTTCCCTCAAAATCAAATGGCCATCCCCTTCCATAGATATGGAACGAAATGCTGTGCAGACATAAAAACACTGTAATGAAGATATTGCAGGAACTGGAAATTGACCCATGACCTTATGCTTTGTGAGTTCTCGATATATTCAAGTATCTACTTAGTAATACTAGAGCTGATACAGATATTCGCAGGAAAATTGTACAGACTGATCATCATGTTTGTAATTAAATATTTTCAGGTATTTATGAACAACATGAGATAATGAAAGTGAATACAGAGCTCTGGATTTGAAATGTAAAATTTAAGATATCATCATAAGCTTGGACCAAGTGAATAAAGTTGACTTCTGGTAAGGATTCTAGTTAATAGTTTTTGAAATACATATGTAACAGAAGAGGAAAAAATGGGTACCTCTTTTTCCCCTCCCACTCCCTTACCTCTCCTCCTTCTCCCCCTCCTTTTCACTCTTCCCTTACCTCCTCCTCCCACCCCTTCCTCCCTCCTCCTACCCCCTTTCTCCCTCCTCCCTCCCCTTATCTCCCTCTCCCTATTCCCACACCCCTTCCTCCCACCTCCCTTTCACTATGTCCACCCCCTCAAGCAGGGCCCCATGTGGGTATAATAATTTTATGTAAATGGTCAAACTTCCATCACTCTGATCCTCTCAGTATTACATGAGGAAAGCTTTAATAATTGCACATTTGTTACAAATTTAGAGAGCTTTTCAATTTTAATATGATATCAAATGAACATCAAAATAGATCAAAGATATTTATACCCGGTACAGTTCTTTATAGAGATCATGTATTTTAATACAGTCATATATTATGATACTTATGTATAATTTTATATAAAATAGGAAGATGACTTGTCAGATGTTCCAGATACAGAATCATTTGATGTGCTTATATATCTGATGCATGTGTGTGGATTGCTGACTGTCTTACAAATTTATAAGCAGGACAATGGATACTGAGATTTCACAATCACATGGCATTGTAACCACATCAACAAAGTAAAACCCACACATTGTTCGCACCCTGATTTTATCCGTCAATTACTTAGTTATACATCTCCAGACACACAAACTAGTAAGACTGTTAACTAAATATCAAATGCTGATAACTTTATTCATATAAATGTACCAGAACAAAGATTATAGGGAAGCACGTTTTGATAATCATTATCATGTCAAATGAAAAATGTTTGCTTAAAATTTGACTAGTATATTCAAATACAGGATCAGTTGGGTGTTTGTAGTACTTTGTATTCTTTACCAAAAGAGATTTATACTAGATTAATAATTATTAATTTGATTAGGAGTTATTCAAAGGTATTGTTGAAAAAGTTTTATTGTCAGCAATATGATTCATAAGTACTGAAAGCACATTTATAATTATGTTGCTTACTTTGTGAGAAACTTTAAGTACCATATACATTAAGTGTAATATGAGTTTGCTGTCTGATATGAAATAATTAGGTAAATGTATAATCACAGAATACAAATGTATGTACAGTAAAGCTTAATATTTAATTGACAAATATGTACATTAAATAATAGAAGATGGAATAGAAGTTTGCAATGGACATTAATTATATAAATAATTTATGATATGTTGTTATTTGTTGCAAAATAAAAGGTTTTGTTTGCTACAATTAATTTTCATTTATACACATCTTCATCCAATACTATATTACATTTGAGAAAGTAAATCAATATTTGCTTTCTGTTTTATAACGTAATTGATTTATCAACATAATATCGATGGCCTCACAGTGTTTATCTCAAGATCTTACAAAGTCAAGGAGTTTAACCAGTGATCACATGATTCTTTTGTCATATATCTGTGGATTAGATATATTACATTTCCTCGATTCCCACAACTTAGAAATTGTAAGTTACAGAACCAAGGAGAAATACTTGACTTGTATGTATTACATGTATGCTACAGTCTGTCCATATACTGAAAGTCTGGGACTGGGCAGTTTGATTTCTAGGAAGCTTCAATGCATTTGGATATTTTCCAATAAAAGAACTTGGTCTGAATTTTGTGAATTATTAACAAGTTTCTGAGATGGCCACACTTTAGAAGTGGTTGGAAAATCTTCTTCTTCTTCCTTCTTCCAGTAAAGTGAAGGGTCACTACTGCATCATTCTCTCACGTCATGTTGCTACTAAAGCGAGACTCTGGCAGAAGACGAATCAACAAATCAGCCAAGCATATTAAAAATTCTTATTCTGATTAATATCATAGGAACTGATATCGACTTAGTTTTCTCATGGGTCCAGTTGGTTTGCTGGTGAGGATTAGTCTGATATCGCTTCTTGATTGAGCTAAATCTGTTCTATCCAATCTCAGGGGATGCCATTTCTTTCAAGAATATCTGTCAAAAATAAAATATTAAAATGTACAAACAAAAAAAGTGCAATAGACAGTATTTCTGGATTGCATCAAGCTACATCTGTTAGAAAATAAAAAAAAATGAGGGAAAGGTCAAAAGAGCAAAAAAGCATTGTACCAAATGAGTGCTGAAACGGATCGCAAGGAATAAACATTTTTAAGATAAATAAGGCAATGTCCCGTAAAGTTGGATAAGGTCAGATATATTATTAATCTCTTTTTGGGATTCTTTCAAGCAAAGTGTTCACTCTGTTGATGTTGATACTGAAACAGCTCTATGAAGTGGAAGCAGTAAACAACAGCATAGTAAACAGCCACATTGCAGAATATCAAAAGAGATTTAAATAGTTCAGGTAGAAATTGACCCTTCCGATTGCAGGAAAAAAAATGCAAAATTTCGCGACGTCACAATGCTTTGACCTTGGACAAACAAGCTTCAAATCTCGGTCAAACATCGAAATTGCATTGTGACGTCATGGAATTTCTCAATTTTTTCCCACGTTTGGAAGGGTCAATAGCAGTAAAGAATTATTTTTGAAAAGTAGCTCAAAGGTAAAATTATTAGATAATTGGTCTCTGTACCACTATGAATCATGCCAATGTTGTCACAGATAATGATTTTGGAACAAAAAGTGCAAAGTTTGGAAAAGACATCAGTAGCTCTTAAAATCTTTGTCATTTTGAACATTTATTATCTTGGCCAGTATCTATCTGTACATGGTCAGTGATGGTGTAACTGAAAAAAAAAACCAATACCTGTCTACTCTCTTTAAAGCTGTTATGATCCAACATCTGAGGATAGGGGATTACCATTGACTAAGTGTGCGTGCCCGGCCCTGGGCCTTGAACAACCTTGCCAGGCATGACAATTTTTCTCAGCGGAGCGGTTACTGGCACCCTTTACTGAAAGTCTGGGCCTTCTTTCTCGTCGAAAATACAAAAATAAACTGATCTCTGACATGTGTCCTTTCCGTTCCCTCTTCAGGTTATCGAGACTACATCCTAGGGCACCAGAGACAGACTGACAGAGTACAAATTCAGTGTCGATTCCTTTGTCTCCAATGTAAACTATCGTTACCGGAAGTGACACTGCGGAACATTTTTGACGTATCACGTGACTTGCGTTATAAAAGTTAGAATAAAGACGGTAATCCGGGGGAACCCGAAACAGTGCTATTGCAAGTTGTTACGATGGTAGGCAGTAAAATCATATTTATAAAGAAATACTGTCTTTTAAACTGTTTTTTTTTTCTCAATTCTCGAAAAAGCCTTGATTATTTTTTCAAAAGCTGTGAGATTTTCGGAAAATACGGATATATATATATATATATTTATTCTTTAAATTTCATGGATAATATAGATACAATGGATGTAAATTTATCATCTGGAATTTTCGAAAAGGAAGAAAATGTTTAGAAAGGCAAGAAATGGAGAGTTGTGGCAAAATAAGAGACCTTTCAATTTTTCGCTCTGAATATTTCTCGGGGATGCTCATCTACATATGGACATATGCATCTTTATTCAATTCAAGTTTGTTAAAAGTCACGACCATATCATTAAAAGCCAAGGAGGCAAAAATAAGACATTTATTAATTAAATACACATATATACACATAGAATTGTCAGAAATAAAACCGTAGATAATACAAAAATACTCATAATATTACAGAAAGCAAAACAGAAAGAATAGTTCATAACAAATCTCAAGAAATGTTCATCAAAACGTGTTAGATTGACTATCCAAGTCTAGTTTTCTCAACCAGCAACTCATCCAGTCCTGAATTAAAAGAAAAATCAAGTGGAAAATAAAAGAAAATTTAAAAGCTATTATTTCAAAAAGTTGCTAAGATAGAATTTCAGTTCGTTGATTGTGCAATATCAGTGCACGAAAAATACGAAATTCATATCGCTATTCGCTCTTTAGTTATTGTAACATAAAGGCATTTAACCAGGATCACAGCTACGAGTAAAGGACATCGTCAATAAGTTAAGGATCTCAATCACTTAATAAAGTGTAAAAATTAATTTCTGAAATTTGACATTAATGAAACCTCACAGTACATATAGTCGATTTACAGCCTTATATAAAATGTGGCCGACCTAGAAACGTCCTTTCCTATGGACTTTTTTTTATGATTCTTATCTAAGGGATAGTACTGAACGACTCTAACTTGGTTGCCACTTTGCCAAACTTTGGCGACTCTTTTTATCGGCGGAAATCCAAAATGGCCGCCAAATGCCTTCCAACAATGGATGAAATTAAATTCTAGATATTAAGCGTGGCACATCAAATCTGGGGTTTTGAGGGTCAACAAACCCATTTCCGATGTCATTGTGACAATTTCAGTTCATTCAGGACTAAAAATTTAAGATGGCCACCAAATTTTAACCTCATTATGGTAAAATGAGAATATATCGATAAAACGTTCGTGTAACAAATCTTATTTGTGGTTGCAATTGTCCTAGAATACATTTATTTTGCTGTTTTTGGTTGTTTTTCAATTTTTTCCTTAAATATAAAATGTGGCACATCAAATCAGGGATTTTGAAGGTCAACAAACTCATTTCCAATGCCATCTTGACATTTTGAGCTTATACTAGGCTAGAAATTCAAGTTGGTCACCAAAGGAGAAGGTACGTTATGGGCCAAAATCGGCCCTATCTGAGAAATAAATCAAACTTTGAACAATGAAAATACAAGATTTACAGAATGTAAATCAGTTTAAATTTTGAGAATCGGACATTCCGTTGCGATTTTATAGCAATTTGAAAACACGTAGTTAAGCTTTCTGTTTCACTGACTTTGACGTCATGTGACGTTATGATCACGTCGTGATATAACGTTGTCAGATAACAAATTGCTGTATTCTTACATTATTCATAATGATTGTTTTGCTCAAGTTTTTGCCATGAAACGATTACATGAATCCTCGAAAGTGTGCGATTGATAAAGTATTGTACGTCGTCTTTTAGCTTCTTGGTTATTCTTGGAGACTGTCTCATTTTAATGCTATAACTGATTCTAGAATTTAAGGGAATTACGATGTTTTTAAAAATCATATCCGTGCATATATTACAGTCATTCAAACGGACGAAAAGACAGAGATATTACCGCTTAATTTTGGGATGGGGGATGTAGTGAATATCAGAAAGTCAATGAGTCTGGGAAAGCGACTAGGGTCCCTGTCCAAGGGGTCTAGGGCGTTCCTGCAGGGGGACGGAAAATTATCTTGCGGCGATTTACCGTTTTGCTTGATGAAGGCAGTATTGAAATAGCCATTTGAAATGTGTATCATGGTTATTGGATTGTTATGAAAAGCTATATTTTATGATCGAGAATTATCTGATGAGCAAAGCAAGCCAGCGATTTTTAAGGGGGGGGGAGGGTTACACACCCCTTGCTGTAAGGGTATATTGACTTACTCAGTATAATTATCAGAAAAAGCCGGAGTTTCTTTTAGAGCAATTTGATATGCAAACAACAAACAGTTACGTGGCGAGCGGCCGGGAGCGTGAAAATAATTTTCCGAACTTTCGACATCAAAACTCAAGTATAAGCCCAACTAATGCGAATGTACTTACTTACCGATTTTTTTTTCTTTTTTTTTTTTTTGGTGGTGGTGCCCAAAACGCCCATCTAAATACGTCAATAAGCATTAATTTAAAATGAACCTTAGTTTGTTTAATATATGTATACTTTATATCTAGCTGCAATTAATGAATTAGGAAAATACGAATAAAACATAAAATGAAACAAATGAATAGAATAAAGCTTGCTATACAGTTGTCACAGCCGTTGCAAGAAACTAAGATAGATGGCGCCACTGAAAGAATTCGATAAAATCTCGGTGAATAACAGGGGCTCTAGTACACAGGGAGTACAATATGAATACGACCCCCTTATAATACATAAACATTTTTTGTTTATGTATTATAAGTGGGGGGATTTATTTTGTACTCTGTGTACTCTAGCCCCTGTGAGTAAATTCGATGTATTGATGTATTTACGAGAAGTCACAAGATTGCGAGAAAGCTACCAAAAGACAGATGCAGACTATATTTTTCTTATGGCTGTACTGTTCAATTCCATTTACTGATTTAATAATTTTATATACATAATAACTAATGTACAATTGTATATCAGGGTGATGTACTTTTCCAAAACAGTGTGTATTAAATGGTTTGGTTTGGTTTTGTTTTTCTTTCACCTAAACACCCAAAAATGCACATGGTTCACTAAATGAACAGTTTGTAATTGTTTTACTTTTGTATCGAATCGCTGGTATATTTTTTTTTTATATAAAATCGATATGCTATTTCATAATTTAAAAGCGGAAAACGTTGGTGATGTCGATGGTGGTGGGGTGGGGAGAGAGGGATTCGGAACCTTTTTAGATCAAAAAGTACGGCACACACTTTTTTTTCAATAGATGCTGCGCTTTCCTCAAAAGCCCCAAAACATTTCACTTTGGTCAATAAACAGGGGCACTAGGAGTAATGACACGAATAGAGGACTAATGTTCTGAAAAAAAAAAAAAAAACAATTCGACGTCTCGCTATCGCTCGCCATTTTTTTGTATATACATATCATTAATCGAGTAAAATGATGTGAAAATTCAAGGTTTTAGTACTATGATGTGAAAATTCAAACATTTAAGCTTCTTGCTCGCTATTTAGCCCGCCAGTCATCTGTTTTATTTATACATGTAATGAAAAATAGAAATTACAGTCATTAATCAAAAACTTTGTCTGGTGTTGTCGGGTTGATCATGCCAATAGAATTTTCTTACATCTCTATCAGTTATAGTGGATTCATGATCCTTATATCAACGAATCTAAATTCTAGTTAACTTGCTCGTTTTTTTTTTACTATTTTACTCCTAAATTTTAAGTTATTATACCGGCGGAGATTTTATGCGACATGCTCGTTGAACCCCACTTTGTTAGTAAAATATATCAATGTTCAGCCTTTTTTGTTTGTTTGTTTTTCAACAAACGTTTCAAGAGAAAACCGATTCCTGATTGAAATATGTCACGCCAGTGCATGTTCCTGCGGTGTCAATCAAATGACGTCATTATAATGACGTCATAACGCCGTGACGACGTTGTCCATGCATTTTCCATATACATTCTACGCAAGACAAATCATTAATTTTCAACTACATGTAGAGCAAGAGCGTCTACTACTAATTTTTCACCTTCAATCGACAGATATGGAGGTTATTGATTCATTTTTCTACTTTTGTTTTTAGCAGATCGTCTTGCTCTATATGAAATTCTCGAAAATATATGTGAATTTCTAGAGAAAAATCCGGATTTGTTAATCCTTCCTTGGTTTGATGAGCTTTAATTTCGTAGGGGTGCATCAAGATGAAAAGCGCTTTTTATGTATGTATGTAACTGATCTTGTAGATAAATAAAATAAACACAGTTGATCAATTTTCACGATTTGAATTTCTCAGGAAACAACAGGGCCGATATGGGGTCTTAATGTACCTTCTTCTTTCAACCTCATTATGGTATAATGTGTATATTACAATAATAAGTTGGTGTTACGCATCTTATTCGTAGTTACAATGATCCTTGAATACATTTGTTTTGCCGTTTTGGTTGTTTTCAGTTCTCACTTACTTGTAGGATAATTTTTTTATCGGGGGAAATTCAAAATAGCCACCAAATAGTCCCCTACCACTGAGTAAAATGTAAAAAGAAATATCCCAAGCTAGTATTTCATAAGACTTACTATATAATGAAAATGAATAAGAGTGACATATGGATTTGGATGGTTTCAACTTTAACAGTCTAAGATTCCTCAAAATGTAATGCAAAGATAAACATGTCATATGTTTGATTAAAATGATACTCAAAAGACAAAAATAAAGTTTCCCTGTTGATCATGTTGATACAAAATGTATAAGACCAGTTTGTTTGACACAGGGGAGTCTAGAGTAAGCAAGTAAATTCGAGGTAACTTGGCTATTTTGGCTCTTTGACCATCATGACAATTTCTTTGCTTGGCCTGTATAACTTTTTTCCAATCGGCAAGGATGCAATAGAAAGTGTTTGGTGTTTTCTTTACAACAGTCCCTCGGTGTAATTTATTTTGAGTTGAGCTATCTGCTACATTTATGTATAACGTTAATGATGACATATGCAATTTTGCAATGCAGTTCTGAACCTTGCATCTCTATCCTAGCTATCTATACTTTAAAACTTTGTAAGAATAGAATCTATACTACTAAAGGAACGAATTAGCCGATTCTCCGTCGAAACGAAGAGGACAGAGATAAATGGTGTGATATGAAGATATAGCATATGATATGACCAATGTGTAATTTATAATTGTTTAGAAGAAATTGTTTCTTAATAACGTGTAATTATTAACTATGTCTCACCGTTTTCCTAAATCAAATCTGAGAAAAATCTAAAATTCAAAACCGACGATAGACACTAATCATTAACTTCATATTACCTCTGATTTATTCTCCCTTTCTAATCCCTGACATTCTAAGTATCATAAATTTTGTAAGGCGATTCTTGCAAGACATTTCTGATGTTAGTAGGAGGATGATTTGATTTAAAACTCCATATTCGTTTTCTTAAAATTGCGACCTACAATCTTACAACAGAACGTTCGAGAAAAAGGCTTCATAGTCAGTTGGTAAAGTGGCGGACATCTTACCAAACTTCCAAACCAATAAGACTAGGTTCGAATCCCGTCGAGGGCGGACATTCTGACAATAAAATGTATTAAATCATCTTGCTCCAGTCTGTTTTCTGGCTCTTTTTTTAAATACTCAATGCATTCTAAATTACCAATCGCATGCTATTTTTGCCATGACATTTTCCATTGACTCAGTGTCAGACTTGGATGCGGACAATTTCCAAATATATTTTTTTTCACTTTTGTATACTTTAAATGTGTAACCCCTCCCGCAGGTGGGGGTCCGGGGGTAGGGGGGGGGCTTCCCCGGAAATTTTTGAAACGCTGTATTTTTATATATTGTACAATCTTATTTGCTATGAAGATTGACGTAAAAAGTTGCATATAAATCTACATTATACACTTTTCCCGAAAATCAATGGTGTTTTATGATTAGGAAGGCTCATTTTTTATATTTAACTTAATTTCCAAATACAATTTTTCACTTATGTATATTTAAAATGTGTAGCCCCTCCCGCAGGTGGGGGTCCGGGGGAGGGGGTCTTCCCTGGAAATTGTGAAATGCTGCTTTTTTTAAAATATATTTTACAATCTTATTTGCTATGAAAATTGACGTAAAAAGTTGCATGTAAATCTACATAATGCACTTTTCCCAATAAATTAAAGGTGTTTCATGATTAAGAAGTCTCACTTTTGATATTTAATCTATTCGATCCTGGATTTCTTAAAAGTGTAAGAATGACAAATATGGATAATGACCATATCCCTGTTTACAGCACAAAATCGACAATTCAGAAAATAAGAAGTGTAATCTACGAATATTTCAAGTAATACAAAATATATACACTGTTAAAAACTGACAATTGTCTTAGAAATCTTGACGATTTTTAATGGGGTTCCAAGGTTTAAAATAGTTTAAAGGAGATTATTTCTAAGGCAAAATTGTCAACCTTTTAGGTTTACGATCTATCCGGAAAATTTATGTGTAGATTTGAGTCTTTTAGCCTATATGGAATATACGCCTCTGAATTGACAATTTTTTCCGCGCTTGCGCGGGTTCTTTTCTAGTGTCTTTAAATTTGGCAAAGCAACATTAATTATATATGCTTCTTTGAATCATTTTGGCTGGAAGTACCTCTAATGAGCATGCATTGTCCGAACCATGCATGTCTGGCACATGTACATAGAATGTATTCTTCTATGTAAAGAAGACTGCCCAATAGTAACAGAGTTAGCACTCTCCTTTCTCTTCATAAGGCTGGTTAAGTTTGTAAATGAACAGGCCTTTCAAAATTTCATCTGCAATCATTTCATCTAAGGATGATTTTTACCTCTGGTTAGATTTTTCCTCCGTTTTTCTCTACAATGATTCAAAATGGAATCTGAGGAATCTTCAACTGTGGTAAGATGAAATGGTAATACATTAATGTTTTGGCATGTAAAACTCAAGTGGGTGAAATCTATCTTGAAAGCAATTGTCTTAGATATAAGTGTTCTGTACAGTTTGAAGGTTGTTTCTATATCATATCTTAAACAGGTTTTCCTTCCAAATGTTTTCTTACAACACAGAGGGTATTTGGTTGAAGAGTAAGACGTTGTCAGTGTGACCTTCTTGAAATGAATCTAGCACAGAATAAGAGCATAAGTCAAAAGAACAGTGACAGGGAAAATGATCTATATCAAGAATACAGGTCGTGCAGAAGTCCTTGAAGAACTTTGATTCTTTGAATTCCTTTTGTAGACTTTCAAATAGGTCAATCACTTAAGTATTTGACATGATATTGTGACAATTCATAGCCCTTTGATTTAGATTCTTGCTTCAGGTCGACTCTTATCCCCCTCTCTTATAATATACAATATTTGCAATTTATTTTTCTTTATGATAAAAAAAAGATTCTCCACTTTTACGGTTTGAGAATGTGCAATCTATGTAAAAAGTACATGCGTAAGCTCATATCGACAAAAGGATGGATTATACCACCTTTGGGATCAGAAAGTTGAAATAAGATGCACCACAATTATTCGTAACGAAATGTGAATATTGAAGTTAGGAGTCATTTTATGTTTAGCCTTTAATGAACTAATGAACACAATGACACCAGATATGGATTTCTTGGCCCTTAAGATTATCAATTAAATATTACATCTTATACAGTAGTGGGAGACTATTTGGTGGCCATTTTGAATTTCCCCCGATAAGCAGAGTTGTCCCAGAAACATGTGTTATCTGAAAACAACCAAAACAGCAAAAGAAATGTATTCTAGGACCATTGCAACTACAAATTGTTGTTACACGAACATTTTATTGAAATATTCACATTGTACCATAATGAGGTTGAAATGTTTGAGGCCATCTTGAATTATAGTCCTGGATGAACTGAAATTGTAAAAATGACATCGGAAATGGGTTTGATGACCCTAAAAACCCCTGGTTTGATATGTCACACTTAATATTTAAAGAAAGAATTTAATTTCACCTATTGGAGGAAGGCATTTGGTGACCATTTTGGATTTCCGCTGATACAAAGATTTGCCCAAAGTTGCCAGAGTGGCAACCAAGCTAGAATCGTTTAGTATTATCCCTTATATAACAGGTTCTTTTCAAATCGACTTATAGGTCAGAAACAAAACCTTGTAAACAGTAAACGCTACCCTAGTCCTTACGTAATGCCTTTGAAACCATCAGTCTGTGTTGTCCTTAAGATTCGTTAGAACATCGTCAACACGTGCAAGTAGCTGCTGAAAGTTGTAGAGGGTAAGGATTTCAAGCTCAGTATTTCTGGATGACTCTTGAGCGTAATTCTTCATAGGAAGAATATAGCCAGCAGGTAAGCCGAAACTTTCTGCAAACTTTTCCACGCATGATTGAATATCTCTTGAGTAGAAAACCTTATCTACCTCTGTCTCTACGACCTTTTCAATTTTATCTATCTTTGTGAGCACAACCAGTTGACCAATGCCTGAAATAAATGAAGATACTACAAATTGAACAGACATATTACTCAGCCGGCAGGAATTTTGAAATTAGCTAGAACTGATGCATGTTTTTTTTTTTCGTTATGCAAGGTATAAAGTGATATTCTAATTAGAGTAGAAATGAAGCACATGAAGATACCGTGTTAGCAAAATACATCTTTCTAGCAGGCCAAACTGTATTAAAGGAGGCTCAATAATCGTTTGACGTCATCATATTCCCGGCGTCAATACTGGTTCGAATAGTACCGAGTGCGATTTCGGTCTTCAATCTCCTCTTATTCGCTTGTTTCTTGTCGGATTTCAACAAGTTTGGCATCAATGGAACCAGAAAATTATCATCTACAATCTGAGTGTAATGAATATATAGTCAAATGTATCGTTAAATCTATATATACAAAAATATCCCGTAAGTGAGAAACCCTTGCTACCGCCGTAAATGTATGTTTTCATAACGTCATCATCGGAAATTCAACCGCTTGTTGCTTGAGAACAAAATGAAGTAGGTAAATTTAAGTCAACGATCAAACAGAATATTTCTTGGAGATTTTAGCGATATCACAGATAAGGTATTTTAAGTTGAGTTTCTCTAATTTATTTTTTTGTAAAAAGAATTTTTCTTCAATTTTGTCAACTTTCGTATTTTGCAGCGAGATGTTATCCAACAAAGTTTCGCTATTTAAAAACTTAGAGCGAGTTAAGTTTCATCCCTGCTTTGTTCCAAGATATATCTATTTTCTAGATAAGTGCACGCATTATTGAGAACGAGGGAGGTGAGTGACATCCACTTATTGACTTTGAACGTGAAAATGTTTTAAAACGCTTCCGTTTACTTTTGTTTTCTATTTCTTTCATTTATATTTCCGTATCTCCGACACCCGGTGATTTTTACCACCTTAGTTGTACTTTGAAAAAAAGCTTATTTTACATTGTTAACGCCTTTTTGAAATCTAGCTATATCTAGAAATTTCATCTGTGTTACTTATTTCAGAATCGCCCCCTTCTTTATTCATTATTGAGAATACCCCCTTTCCCTTAAAATCGTTACTATGACAACCAAGTATTTTGAATCAAGATGAACGATAACATGTACTTTCTTATAATTTTTTTTAAGAACAGAGTTTGTCGTTGAGAAATATGTAAAAGAAAATAATTTCTGACAAAGACTTTTCATCACTTTGATGACAAAGAAGGGTATTGGGTACATTTTTTTCAGATTTTCATTTTGGTTGGGGGTGCCGAAAATGTACGTTTCGGGAACAGTTTTAGCTATTTCACTATTTGAAAAAAATGGCTTATTTATTTTGTATTCTTACGCTTCTTAAAGTATGTTACAGTAATATAAGGATAAGTAATTCCGGTAATATTTTCATGCGCCGCTTCAAAATACATATTGTTTACCTTGTATTCTTACGCCCCTTAAAGTATGTTACATATGCAGTTTTGAAAAGAAATTTGAAAACAATTGTAGCAAGTAATTGACGTTTGACATGTCGACGATAGACAGTTGACGATATATTTTGTAGTATTGAAGTTCGACGGTTGACAGGTCGACAGTTGACATTGATTGTATCAGTTGACAATGATAGTTGTAGTGAAGGTCGGCAGTTGACAGGTCGACAGTTGACAATAATTGTAGAATTGAATGTCGACGGTTGACAGGTCGACAGTTGACAATGAATGTTAACTTCATTGAACTTCTTTCTGGAGAATTGTCAACTGTCGACCTGTCAACCGTCGACACTCACATTATCCTCTTTAGAATTATCAACTGTTGACAGGTCGACAGTCGACAATTAATTCGACTATTAATTGAACTTTATTGAACAAAGTTTTAGAATTGTCAACTATCGACCTGTCAATCGTCGACAATTACATTTTCATCTTCAGAATTGTCAATTGTCGACCTGTAAACCGTCGACAATGAATGTCACAATCAAGTTAACTTTATGGAAAAATATTTTAGAATGGTCAACTGTCGACCTGTCAACCGTCGACAATACATGATGAATCTTCAAGGAACTTTTTTCTTCTGGGGATTACTTTAAATGATTAGGCTGAGGATTATTTTTTTCACAGTGGAGAACAGTGAATGTACAGTGTAATGAAGGGTTTGACGGAACTACTTATCCGTATACTACTGTTGACCAAAAAACATTATCTATAAAGAAATATGCATATTTGATTATACTATGATGAAAATAATCACAAGAATGGTTTCAATGTGGAATTATTATCCCTATATCATGTATTTATTTATCAAAATTCATTGTTTTGCGACAGATCTCGGAATTGGTTTACACATGTATATTCAGAGGACCACTAGTCAATCGAATGAACGATAATTTGTAATCTTAATTACAAATATAAATCATCAGATATGAATGTCTAATAAACGGAATATTTTTTTTTTTTTGTTCTGACAAAGAATTCTTGGATTGTTGAGCCACCTTAAACAGTTTACCTGTTTCGATAATATCATTTTCAAAAAGTTAAAAGATGAAAAGAAAACGGAAAAGAAATCAAGTTATTTCCTTTTCATTCGGGACACTGCAGTTGTACTTTCCTACAAAACATAGACATATAATGAACCAATCTACAACTGCACTCTGACTGACTGTGGCGACAGGACTTCATCACCGGCCTTGTCCAAACCTTTTTAGAGAAGACTAGGCTCCGACTACCTGTCCTCTCTGAATCTCATTCGGACTCCTCGGGTGATCACTTGAATGAGGTTGCTACAGCTGACAGAACACGAACTCTATTTCATATGCCTTCTGTTTTTTATATCCATTTACATATCCATCTATTTGTTTAATTGGTCCTAGAGTCATGCTGTCTGTTTGTATGTTCATCTTACAGTACACAAATGTGCGTTCTTCGAGACCGTTCAGTAATCGGAAAAGTGGGAGGTTGTGTAATCCGTGTAATTTCTTGTGTCTATGATGTGAGTTGGTGTTCCTTGTTCCTTTTACGTTTCTTTCTGTTGGTGTCTGCTCTGTCTTTGTTTTGCATTTGGTGTATTGGAGGTTTGCTGTTGGTGCTGCAACCGAGTGTTGCTGCCACCGAGTGTTGTTGGAGATAACCTTCTTTCCTTACCATAACTTCTTACTGAAACGTTGCTTCTGAATTTCTTCAACTTTAAACTCTCTGATTATTTATCTGATGGTATTTTTCATATTTAATTGCATTTTGTTCGAAACAGCAAAAAAAAAGATATATTTTGCATTTGATGTGCTTTTTGGTCGTCTTAAAAGTAACTATTTACAACCGCTGACATTCTTTTTCAAATAAAAAATGTTGTAGTTTTATATCAATCACGTTACCTGTACTCAGATTAAAAAAATTCATAGAACTTAAAAAAAGGTCTTTTTGTTATAGAACTTTCTCCTTCCATTTATGTGTTGTCTTTAATATTTGATGTTTCTGTATGGTTTTGTATTATGTTCTTACTAGCGTCTTTTTTACGGTTTGTCTGGTGTCAATATGTGTCATTTTCTTGTGGGTTTGTATTGTATTTACAGGATGGTCAAGTTGGAGATCCTTCCCTTTTCTTTTTATATAAACACAACATCAGACAGTGTGTATTTTGTAGATTTGCATTCAGTTTCGTGCGTGAACATCGACATCGGGTGCAGCTAGCCAAAAGGGGATGCTTACTCCTCCCGGGCGCCTGGTCCCACATCTAGCTTGCTAGGGGTCCGTCGATGCTCAAATTGGTGTTCTATTGTGAAGGAAAGGAGGGGATTTCCAACAACACCTTGTTGCAGCACCAATAACCTCCCAAAACACCCACTGTAAAACACAAAAAAGACACGCACAGAAAGAGACGTACAAGAAACGTCAAATCACAGAAAAACATAAATGACTACACGTAAACCAACGATACCAATGGGTAAACGGTGCCGACTTAGGACTTTTGAGTTCAATTGAGACTGTCGTGAGGATCCAATTTGTGTCACGCTGATGCCCTTTGTAGTGTGAAGGTGTCAGTAGCAACCAACAGTTTTGGTATAAATATGCGGATGGGTATGTTAGAATAAAGCCATGTAAGGTCGATATACTAAAAGAGCATCAATTTTCATTAAGCGATTTGAGGCTTTGTCTGCTGGTGTGATGGCATAATGTTCTTGGAGGTAGGTAAGCTCTGTGATAACCTTAGGGTCTTTAAAGATAGACTCGAATCTGGTATTCACAGTTGATTTTAATTGGTAAATTCTAGGGTGTCGATCTGTACATCCTCTTTCTTTGCCCAACATCTTGCATATTCCTCACAAGAGTCCATGATAATTTTGAAATTTTGGTTCCATGTAGGAGTTAAATTTTCAGTATTTGGGACCCTTTTTAAACAATTTCCTCAACTTATCGTTCTTGACTATACTAAGGTCACCAGTAATAACGTGCCCACAAGGAGAGAAGTTGAAATCCGATGAAGAACATTCGCAAGGAAGTTGATGTAGCGAGTAATTACTTAAATCAATACATTGCAGGAATTGTTTGTAATTGTAAATTTAAGATGCAACTGGTGGTGTGTAGCTATAGGAAATACAAGGAGTTTCTTTTCTTTTGAAATATGGTGGGATTGTTTTCCGTGGCAGCTTTGTGATTCAAAATTTGACCAAGATTCAATTTATCAATACCTTTGTTTGCAAATCTTACTTTAATGAAAGGTGGTTTGTTTTCTCTTTTGATTTATCTGATCCAACTGCTTGAAATAAAAGAAAAGTAGAAATGTCCATGATGACTCCTTGTAATCTGTATTCTGGGGAACATGTATCGGTTAATGTGAGGTCCTTAGTATATTCATAGATTTCGTGTAATTTCCGTTAAGGTACAGAGTATAATTTGGTACGTTTATGATGCAGGCCTAGAGGCTCATTCAAAAAAGGAACGAAGTCATCGAAAGAGAAACTATGTATCTCAGGTCTGTTATATTTACGGGTGCCATGACTTCGATGTCTTATTTGTTGTCTGTCGAATCTGCTAGTCATAATTACCGATTGACAACCGGGACTTATTAAGTTTCCTTTGCTACTAATGTTGTCATTGCACCCATAGGGCACTGAAGAGTTAAGATTTTTTATCCAGAACTCTTCTCTGTTGCGACGGGAGGGTGTGCTGAAATTGGGATTGTTTGTAGGATGATGTATCTCCAGGATTCTGACTCTCATAGATAAAAGAGAATGATCAGCTTGGTCGAAATGCTTTTGTTTCACCCACATAAATCAATCCACAAAGTGAACATTCTATTCCGTAGGCAACATTAGATGTCTTACAGTTTAGGTATTCAAAAATATGCGTGTTGAATGTTTGTTTTCAGATAAGCCTCTCAGTCAGGGATACGTTTGTGACCGACTAACATCGTCAATTAGGAAATTCTACGGTCGATACGGGTCACGCGTCATACACTACGATGTACCATGGTCCAGAATGGTATCATCCTGTCTTGGACACTAAGCTTGGTACTTGACCAATATACAGTCTTGTACGAGCGCATTCTTAAGACTTGCACTCTGACTGACTGTGACGACGGGACTCCATGACGGGCCCTGTCCAAACCTCTTTAGAGAAGACAGGGCCCCGACCACCTGTCCTCTCTGAATGTCAGTCGGACTCCTCGGGTGATTACATACATGAGCTCGCTACAGCCGGCAGAGCAAGGACTGTATTACGCATGCCCTCTTTTTATATTCATTTACATATTCATCTGTGTCTCTGGGGCCTCTGCGTTTCGCAGTCCTGTTTGTGTGACGTCATCTTACAGTGAGGAGGTTGTTTTACACCACATTTGTACGTTCCTCGAGACCTCTAGGTAACTGGAGAAGTGAGAGGGTTGTGCGCACGTAATCCAGGATAACCACACCGTCTGCTATTTACTTGGCAGATGGCCGTCCTAAGTCGGCACCGGTTGCCCATTGGTCTCGTTGGTTTATGTGTAGTCTTTTATGTTTCTAGGTTGTGAGTTGGTGTTCCTTGTCCCTTTTGCGTCTCTTTCTGTGGGTATCTGTTCTGTGTTTTTTGCATGGGTGTTTTGGGATTTTGCTGTGGGTGCTGCAACCTAGTGTTGTTGGAGATCCCCTCCTTTCTTTTAGATCATTTGAACCATCCAACCACAGACATCACTTTTATTTCCTAAATGGAAGTAACCGGATGTAATACTTCTGCCAAATTGAAGCGACGAGTGTTTCTTGCAAGCAGGAGATGCTGACTCTATTTTGGCACATGGTCTCACTCCTATATTGGGAGTTCGCTTCTTTTCATGTGTTGGAGGTTTTGTTTGTTTGATTTTGTTCTTGCTTGATCCTGATTTTGTATGCCTTCGGTTTGTGATTAACTGAATTATCGATTTTGCAATGTGTATTGGAATATGGTCATTCTCCATATTTGCCATTCATATACCTTCTATTTTTTCTATAAATTTACACAACAATATACACAGCGTTCTTCGAGACCTCTGGGTAATCGGAAAAGTGGGTGAGTTGTGCGCGCGTAATCTGGAGAACAACATCTAATACTTGCGTGGCAGATGGCCGTCCAAAGTCGGCATCGGTTGCCCATTGGTCTTGTTGGTTTATGTGTGGTCCTTTGTGTTTGGTGTTTATGTGTTATGCGTTGGTGTTCCTTGTCCCTTTTGTGTTTCTTTCTGTGGGTGTCTGCCCTGTATTTTTGCGTTTGGGTGTTTAAGAGTTTTACGTGTTGCAACCTTGTGTTGTTGGATATCCCCTCCTTTGTTTTGTGTAACTTTTTCCTTTTGAGTTTCTTCCTTTTGATTTCTGCTGTGTATTTTTGCATTTAATGTTTGGAGTTTTGCTGTGGGTCTGAAACCTCGTGTTGTTGGAGATCCCCCCATTGTTTTGTAGACGCAATAATCATTATTTCTGTTTTTATAAAAGGTTACTTATGAACAAATTTAACAAATGTTACCTTTCTGTTGTCGTATGATTTCAATTTGACATCATAAGTTGGAACCCTTCGACATTATTATATATATATTCTTTTTTTTTAAATGTCTGCTTTCATATTAACTTTTTTGATAATACATATATACCACATAGAATATTGATTCATCCTCTTGCTAATACAATTAAGCATTTTACGTAGGAAACTTACCCTTTTCTTGTGCAAACGACTGTATCTCGCTTATTTGCATTCTGTCTTTATGGTTTAACGTCGCATATTCCACAGTTGCGTCAAAGCACCATGCAATGCAATGAGTCCTGTCTTTCAACTTCGGCTTTTTTCTATACTTTGGATCTGATTGATCAATGGGTTTCTCTGGATTTACCTACGAAACGATTATTAGAAAAACAAAGGAACTAAGTCTTATAATTATGAGTAGCCAACACTAATATGTACAAGAAAGGCCGAGTCAACAAACAGTTCTCGGTTCAGTACCTCTGACCAAAGCGCGAAGAACCTATGGCAAATGCAAACACATAGAATGGACAAACACAAACGAGACAAGTAATACCGAACAACGAATACGAAATCAAAAAATTGAATTAAGAATAACCAAATAACAAGCGAATTGCAAATGGTATTGCTATTCCGTATTCTGTATCATTGTAGGCCTTTCAACGACCCCTAGATTTCGGCTGAGAGTAACAACAACTCGTACCATATGTATCAGAAATCGGGACATTTCGTGCTTCTTCATAAACATAATGGGCAAAAATAACTTCAAATCATGAATTTTCTCATTTATTTATCTGTTTTGGGATGTTGGACAAAAGTGGTATAATTAGGTACAATACTTTGACTTGTTTTATGTACTTAATACAATAAATGGACGGAGAGAGATAGTACAAATTTGCACATTTGATTTTTAGACCAAAAAATGTTCCTTGTGGTAAAACATTTGAAGGGAGGTAACTCCTAAATAATATCTGTAAAACTCGGGGGCTTTTAAACTTAAAAACGAAATGAAAAGAAACGAAATAACAGGCAAATAATATTGCAAATTCTACCGTTAAATCATTCGTTTACGATCAAATAGTGGTGATATTTTCCTTTCTATTTTCCTCCCATGTGCCTCGGGAATCAGTGCGTATTATACAGTAGTATCTACTTTTCAGCTTTGTCAAAAGGCAATCAAACAAAAGTAAATGACAAGCTTTAATCTAGGCATAATTTTAACCGATTTCGTTAAAATTTAACCAGAGGTTCTATGTAAATGCGAAAATGATGGCAAAAGGTGCGCAAACGAAAGATAAACATAAAAAAAAATTATGAATCGCAAGCGATATAAGTCCCCTACCGGCATTAATCCATGTTCTTCAACTCTGTCTAGACCTGTACTTACACGGAAAGATGAATCCAACATCAAAATAAGTTCAATATGTATAATAGAAAAGGGTCTGGAAAACAGGGAAAATTAATGTTTGCTATGAGGGCATACCTTTTATAAGAACAAATAAATCAAACCCAACTTCAACTTATTCTTTATCATATCTGCATACCAAAAATCACAATAGGCATGAACAGACTGGAAAATGAGAAGTTCATAAACATTTGCTAAGTCCGGAGGCCATAACTCCTGTAGAAATAGGTCAATCAAACTGAAACACGTACTTGATTTGTATCACACTGAGATATATTCACATACCAAAATGAATTCAATATCTGCAATACCATAGAAGAAAAGTCTGGAAAACTGAGAATATTTCATGAAATTTGCTAAGTCCAAGGGACATAACTCTTATGAAAATAGGTCAATCGGAACCAAACTCGAACTTGATCTGTATAACACTAAGATGTAATCACATACATTGTATAAAAATCATTTCAATATCTACAACAAAAGCCGAGAAAAGTCCGGAAAACTTAGAATTTCATGAAATTTGCTTATTCTAGGGGCCATAACTCTTGTAAAAATTGGTCAATCGGAACCAAACTCGAACTTGAGCTGTATAACAGTAAGATGTCATCACATATTAGAAATTATTTCAATATCTGCAATACTATGGAAGAAATGTCTAGAAAACTGAGGGTTACATGAAATTTACTAAGTCCAGGGGCCATAACTCAGAAATAGGTCAATCGGAACTAAACTCGAACTTGATCTGTTTCACATTGAGATAAACTCACACACCAAAAAATGAGTTCAATATATTCAACGACAGCGAAAAGAAGTCTGGAAAATTAAAGTGTAACGGACAGAAGGACAGACAAACGGGGTAGAAGCTATAAGTTCCCTCCGGCGAACCGGTAGGGGACTTCATGTAATAAAAATTGGCAGATGTTCATGTATGTATCTACCATCTAGATAAATGTCAATGACATGAGATTTTAAAAAGTACATGAAATAGTCGATAAGTATGCAACTATATCGAAGACAGCATTCATAGTGATCGGAATCTAGCGAGACAAATAATTTTGATACTAATAATAAAACAATAAATTAGAAAAAAAAGTATTGTTTGCACAGGCTTACGCTGTTACTTACAAGACTTAGAGATTTATCTCCCTAATGAATATTAATCAGAACATTTACCGACAAAATCGAAAAACAAGAGCTCACCTGATACCCATGCACTCTTTAATTGACATACTGACATTGAATACTGATAGTGACAGTACCAGGATTTAAGCCCACAACCTTTCTAAAAGATATTTGCTGGATGCAGAGAAGTTTTTTTTTCAAGCAACCTTAAAAAGTACAAAAAAGAAACAAAAATAGTCACATTTCAAAACAATAACTTTTTTACTGATTTGAAAAGAGGGATAAAGTGGTCCAAAGCCATATGTCCAGCTAGTATAGTTCAATTATGCAACATCAAAAATAAAATGATATTGTAAAAGTCCACATTAATGTGCAGCAGAAAAAGAATAAAACAATGAAATTATTTCATAAATTAAGTTTATTTAAAATTGAACACCAAACCTTTCATTATTGATAGCTAGCATGCCAGAAATTATAAAGCCTGTGTTTGTGAAACGAGAATGCCCCCGGCGGCATCTTTGTTAGTATAAACGCCATTTTCTGTTAAGTATGTAAGAGGTCATGGTCAGCGTAATATTGGTATCAATGGAAAGATCTTGTCACAAGGAAAACACATGTAAAATATGAAAGCCCTATCACTAACCATTCAAAAGTTATGCCCAATGTTAAAGTTTTCGAAAAGTACGTCAAAGGTCAAGGTTATGGTCACGAAGTCAAAAATTTTGGTATCAATGGAAAGGTATTGTCACAAGGAATACAAATTCATAAAAAATCAAATAAATAAAATTTAAGCATATCAAAGCATTAAGTAAGTTAAATATGAGAAATATTCAGTAAATGAGTGTGTAAAATCATACACATTGAGTTATTTAAAGAAATAATGAAAAACTGTGCATTTCTGACTAAGTCCGAAAAGACGTCAAAAACGCGTCAAAAATTTGACTTCGAAGTGGAACCAATAATAACAACACTTCTTAAGACATCTCTCTAAATCATCCTGATGCTTTTGGTTTGTCGATACATGCTTCGGTTCTGAAGAAGAAGTTTTTCAAAGGAGGGTGCCCCCGTGACATTCTTTTGGCTGTGGTGGCGCCATCTGTTGACGGATCCGGACGAAAAATAACAACACTTGTTAGGGGACCATGAGTACTTCATACCTACCAAGTTTCATCAAAATCCCTTCAGCCGTTCTGGAGAGGAAGTTTAAAATGTGAAAAGTTTACGACGACGGACGACGACGCAACAGTACAATAGCTCGATTGAGCCGTTGGCTCAGGTGAGCTAAAAACTGAAAAAGGGGAAAAAATTGTTGGGTTCCCGCCGGGGTTTGAAGCCATCCCCCTTGGGTCCATTAGGCATGGAAAACATACATTATACCTATGTGCAATCTTAAAAAAATATTCCTTAAAAATCCAAAAGTAGATATCTTGACAAAATTCTTTCACTTGTAAGGTACCATTCATGAGTACCTCATACCTACAAAATGTCATGACAATCTGAAGAGTTGTTATAGAAAAGAAGCAGAAAATGTATGAAAATCACATTCCCCCCACCTTTCCTTTTTTACATAAGAAAAAAAATAATAAAAAATCAAGAAAATGACATTTTAGCATATAATACATATCAAAGCATTAAGTAAGTTAAATATGATAAATATGCAGTAAATGGGCGAGTGAAATCATACACTTATTGAGTTATTTAAAGAAATAGTGAAAAGATGTGCATTTCTGACTAAGTCCGAAGAGACGTCAAAAACGCGTCAAAAATTTGACTTCGAAGTGGAATCAAAAATAACAACACGTCTTAAGACATCTCTTTAGACCATCCTGATGCTTTCGGTTTGTCGATAAATGCTTCGGTTCTGAAGAAGAAGTTTGTCAAAGGAGGGTACCCCCCGTGACCAACTTTTGGCTGTTGTGGCGCCACCTGTTGACGGATCCGGACGAAAAATAACAACACTTGTAGGGGACCATAAGTACTTCATACCTACCAAGTTTCATCAAAATCCCTTCAGCCGTTCTGGAGAAGAAATTTAAAATGTGGAAAATTTACGACGACGGACAACGACGACGACGGACGACGGACGACAGACGCAACACTATGACAATAGATCACTTGAGCCGTTGGCTCAGGTGAGCTAAAAACTGAAACAGGGAAAAAATTGTTGTAGTCCTGCCGGGGTTTGAAGCCACTCCCCATGGGTCCATTGGGAAAGGAAAACATACATTATGCCTATGTACAATCTTAACAAATATTCCTTAAAAATCCAAAAGTGGATATCTTGACGGAATTCTTTCACTTGTAGGGTACCATGCATGAGTACCTCATATCTACAAAATGTCATGATAATCTGAAAAGTGGTTATAGAAAAGAAGCAGAAAATGTATGAAAATCAAACCCCCTTCCTTTTCACATAAGAAAAAAAAAATTCATAAAAAATCAAGAAAATAACATTGAAACATAAAATACATATCAAAGCTTTCAGTAAGTTAAATATGCTAAATATGCAGAAAATGAGTGTGTAAAATCATACACTTATTGAGTTATTTAAAGAAATAGTGCAAAAAATGTGCATGCTTCGGTTCTGAAGAAGAAGTTTGTCAAAGCAGGGTAACACCCCATGACCTACTTTTTGTTGTGGTGGCGCCACTTGTTGATGGATCCGATTTAGTGAGCTGCGTGTGAACAGTAGATGCTGACTTAATGTTTGCTGACGGCAAAATCTGATTTTACGGCGCAAACATCCGATAATGTGTTATAGTATTTGAAAATATTTCAATATTACACATCTTATAACAACGATTTTTTAAATCTATATTTTCTATAGTACCAATTTTGTTGTACTAGACAGGTGTTTCGGATATTTTAATCCTCGTCAGTAGTACTTCATACGAAACAGTTTAAATAAAGCCAAAGTGAATTTTCCTGGCGACATCTACAATACAGAGCTTTAGTTTCCTCTTGCCAAAATGAGTGGCTCCAAATTGTGTGTAGGGTTTATTCAGAAGCGTATTTAAGTGAAAAATGTGGCCAAAAATCGTTGTAGGGTAGGCGCAAGGAGCTTAATTCTAAACATGACCGAAAAAAAATATGCCGAAACCCAGCTAATGGGAATAGAAAATGCGCCGTGTCAATGTTTTATAGTGTGCTCTTTTAAAATGTCTTGGTTTGTCGCACGCAGTACGTTTAGTACACAGGGTCTCGATACCAACAACCTTCAGCATAGGAAACTTAACAAGTCCCGGTTGTCAATCGGTAAATGTGACTAGCTTATTCAACAGACCACAAAGAAGACCTCGAAGTCATGTCATTCGAAAATATAATAGGCTTGAGATACATAGTTTCTCCTTCGATGACTTGGTTCCATTTTTGAATGAGCCTCTAGGCCTGCATTATATTCGTACCACATTATACTCTGTTCTTTTACGGAAGTTACAAGAAATTTACGATAATACGAAGGACCTCACATTTACCGATACATGTTCCCCATAATACAGTTACAAGGAGTCATCTTGGACATTTCTACTTTTCGTTTATTTCAAGCAGTTAGATCAGATAAATCAGAAGAGAAAACAAACCGTCCTTTCATAAAAGAAAGATTTGCAAACAAAGGTATTGATAAATTGAATCTTGGTCAAATTTTGAATCACAAAACTGTCACAGAAAAAATCCCACCATATTTCAAAAGAAAAGAAACTCCTTGTATTTCCTATAGCTACACATCAACAGTTGCATCTAAAATTTACAATTACAAACGATTCCTGCAGTGTATTTATTTAAGTGATCCCTCACTACATCCACTTCCTTGCGAATGTTCTTCATCGGATTTCAACTAATCTCCTTGTGGACACGTTATTACTGGTGACCTTAGTGTAGTCAAGAACGATAAGTTGAGAGAATTGTTAAAAAAGGGTCCCAAATACAGAGAAAGTATGTCCTTTACATGGAACCAAAATGTCAAAATTATCATGGACTCTTGTTTAAAGTTTAAACATATTTTATTTCAATAAAACGAAAAGGGATTGGGCAACAAGTTTTACCAACATTATGTAAAGCCCTCTCCCTACTTGCAAAAAGTACTATTTCGACAGTCTAGTTAAAGAGTTGGGTTAAAATTCGACACCTGGAAATCCCACTTACACCCAAACAAACCTTTCTTCCTCTCAAATAATAGATAACCACAAATAAGCTCTTGCTTCCTTTTGCTTCGACACTAACAAATTAGATTTGGATTTGCCATACTTATACTGCATACCTAAAATGCATAAGAATCGTACAAACAACGTTTCATCGCTGTTTCCTCAAAATGCTCTACCAAATCTGTATCGATCTTACTCACCAAAGTTTTATCTGAAATCAAATCTGGGCTTCAAAAATATTATTCGACAGTATATTCTCGCAGTGGTATCAACCAAATATTGATTTTAAAGAATTCGAAGGAACTTTTAGAACACCTTAAATCCACTCATTTTGGTAGAGTCCATTCGATCAAAGCCTTTGATTTTTCGACACTTTACACTACAATTCCCCATTCTAAATTGAAAGAAAGACTCGCAAAAATTATAAGTAATGCGTTTACAAGTAAGAACGGTAATCGCAAATACAAAGTTATTGTTGTTAACTATGACACACCATGTAAGGTGTCCTGACGACGAGTGATTTTTGTGTTAATTGTCCTGGATTTTTCGTGTTTGTCCTGGATTATTTGTGTTCGTTTCGAGCGAAGTCGGCAAACTTTCATATTTTTTAGACAATTAACGGACATGTAGATCATCGTCGGATACTTTTCTTTGCATTAAACATTGTAAATGTATTATAAGACTGAATCAGTGCTTAGAGCTGTCTGCTTTTCATTAAATCAAGATATTTCAACTTTTTTTTATTAAAATCCATGTTCTCGTCGTTGAAACAGACTAGGTTCAAATATTTTAACATGAATATCTTGTGTCAGTTCAACAGTGCTAACCATATTTTTTCTCCGATCAATAAAACGGCATTACAAGGCAGAACACCAGGTCCTGACTTTTTTGTGTTTTGTCCTGGATTTTTTTGTGTTTGCTGTCCTGGCTTTTGTACATTTCTTCAACAATCTAATAGAGTTTAATTAATTTTAGGGAATATTGCCATGGCAGTAGCTCCACTTTTATGTGAAATTTTATTTTGCAACCCTTGTTTGTTACAAAAATCACTGTGTAGTAGTTCTGATTTCTGTATTCATATGAAATATGTCCTAATTTGACAGGCTTCCCGTGTTAATTGAGAACGAGTGTATAGTCTACTAAGTCACTAGCATGTTCTTTGGATCGTTGCCTCAGAATGAAAAAAAGTTATGTGTTACATGTTAGACTAAAAGATACCGAAATATATCAGGTTAATAGTGGGTCGTGCTCACACATTCCGGAAAACACACCATTTGTTGTAAATATACTGTCCGAAGTTGCCAGGAGCGTAGCCAGAGCAATGCTGAAACGCAGACAGACCAAGATAAACGTCAAGACCAACTTAAATCTATAGGGTGGACAGAGGACAAATGCTTTGTGCCTTTTTAAAAGTATGGAAAGAGATACTGACATGAATGTATAAAAAATGAAAATATATCTAATTGATATCTAAGTGTATCAACCCGGAAATTACATCAAGGAAATCATTTTCCCACATTCTTGACACAGTGGCGGATCCAGAAGGTCCATTGACGGAGAGGGGGGGGGGTTAGGCGGGCATGAAGTTGAGGAGCGAAGCGCCGAGGGGGTAGAAGGGGTGTACGGGGGGGGGCTCCCCGGAAATTTTTGCGAATAATGGACACAAATTGTGCAGTCTGAGACCACTTTTGAACAATTTTGCTTGATGTTATTTTTCTCAAGAAATTATCTGACAGTGGTATCTTCTACATCAATGATATCATTGATAGTGTGGGAAATATTATGAATTGTGATTTAATAAAAAGTTCCTATAGTTTAGAAATTGATATCTTAACTTATAATAGTTTGATAAGTTCAATACCAAGAGAATGGAAGAGAATTGTAAAAATATATGGGAAAAAACTGAATAAAATACATCATGAATCTTTTAATTACCTAAAAAATACAGAAAAGCCAACTCCTTACTTTTACAAGAAAATTATAATAAAGAATTGCCAAATCATTACAAGTCATGAAAAATGGGAAAAATACTTATTAAAATCTATCAACACAGATCAGTGGAAAGACATCCATTTTTTGCCATTCCTTATTTCAAAAGATACCAAATTACAAACACTTCAGTTTCGTATTATTCATCATGTATACTTCACAAACTCCAAATTGTTTAAAATAGGTTTGCTTGAACATGAATCTTGCACCTTTTGCAACGGGCCTCGAGAAACACTGCTCCATCTTTTCTGGGACTGTGTGCATAGCCAAACTCTATGGACATGTTTGATTAATTCCCTTCAACAAAATTATAATATCAAACTAGAAAGGAACCCTGATTTATTTCTATTAGGAATTTTAGACTCAACATATCCATCTGGCTGAGATCTCATTATCATTCTTGTAAATAAAATTATCACCTTATGTAGACAGACAAATAGAATACCCATGTGGAACTTATGTAAATCTTACTTATACAATTATATGAAAGTAGATACATATTCCCTGTACTTGTATCACCAATCTGCAGCAAATAAAATCCAGGAAAGATGGAGTAGTGTCTCAAAAATTTTACAATGAAATGTTTATTATGAAATAGTTACAAAATATCATTTTAAGTCTATCACCTGTTTTAAAATGTTGATGGAATATGTATACCAATGGAATGAAAATAAAAAAAAATTAAATAATAATAAAAAAAAACTTTGCTTGATGTTCGTTTTGTTTGATATTGAAGGATTTTAACACGATTTCATACTTACAATGTTTACAAGTTTTTATATATAAATGAAACAAATATTTCAATAATTTTGTTTTATCACAGTAGTTTCGAATTCCCAAATTTTTTGGTTGTTTAGGCCCGTATGGTTGATTCAAGGCATGGAGTGCCGAGTAGGGGATGATCAGGAGGCCTCCTGTTGTGAAGATTGTAGTCCGGGAGGACCTCCCTCGGATTTATTTTTTTTTAAATTGTTTAAAATGGTGTGATATGGAGCATATGAATTTACCACGGATATCAATTTCATTGAAATCCATTTGTTGGTAATGCCTAGGTGTTTAATTGGCTGTAAAACTTACTAGACTTGCAAAACATACATTTTGTAGTTAAAAAAGTTTTTGGGCGCTCTGCGTGGAGGGGGGGGGGGCTTCGCTCCCCCACCCCCGTTAAATCTGCCACTGTGACATTAGCCATAACGAAAATGTTTTTTTGTCGAAATTCAAAGAAAAATTAAGAAGGCTTCAGTCTGTTCAATGTCCTTCCACTATATATTGCAAACTAATTATTGATAGTCGTCCTTTCCATCAAATAATCTTGTAATGATGACGAGGGGGGCGAAACTAGCCTCCCGCGATGGGGGTTAAGACAGATTCACTTTGCATATTTTGAATTTGATCTGTGAGTTGTCTTTTACGTTTAATTACGTTTTCATTTTAATTCTTTTCTTAAAACGTTGATAAATTAGCTCGACTACAAAATTGATTCGATTCAATTCCGAGTTTTGGTAACAGAGAACCCCCACTATAATCTTACAGTTCAATGTTTTGAATTAATAATAATAATAATAATAATAATGCTTTATTTATAGAGGGATGCCTGTTTAGCTATTGCTATTCTTCCACAGGGCCCTCTTTTAAATGATGCATAGTTTCATATAAATATAAACGAATTAATCAGCGAAAAAAAAAAAAAAAAAAAAAAAATACATGTATACATGCTGGTTTACTCACAAAAATGTTCTTGACTTCATTTCATAAGATATAATCATCACTAAACTCGATAATCCAGATACCCACTCAAAGGGGGGGGGGTTATCGCTTAGATATTATGTACTTATGAAGAGACGGTTTAAGACATGATATGGATTGAGCAGATCTTTGACCTTGAGGAAGAGTATTCAAGATGTGAGCACCAGTATATTGTAACGATTTTTGAAAGAAATTAGTTTTATGTCTAGGAATTACCATATCATTATTTGAAACAGAGCGAAGGTTGTAAGCCTCAGATTGATTGAAATGAAAAAGGTTTGAAATATACTCGGGTAATAACTCATTCTGAGACTTGTAAAGTATTAATGCTTTGTTATACTCTATTCTCTCATAAATTGTTAGCCATCCAAGTTCTTGGAACAGTGGGAGAGATGGATGGTCATATGGCTTATCGAGTATTATTCTTGCCGCGCGTTTTTGAAGTTTGAATACTCTTTCTAGCTGCGTTTTTGATGCATTGCCCCAGATGGTTATACAATAGTCAAACACCGGAAGAATGTATGAGTTATAGTACAATTTTCTGGTTGGGATAGGTAGAAACTTTTTTATCCTTCCAAGTAATGCTATTTTGGAAGAGACGTTCTTACAGATGTAGTTTATATGTTGAGTAAAAGTCATTGATTTATCGATAAAAACCCCTAGTAATTTTTCTTGCTCTACATTTTCTAATAGTTGATTATGAATTTGTATTGAAAGATTTGGGTTAGATTTTTGTTTATGAGATGACGCTACTAGCATTACTTTTGATTTATCCGTGTTTATTATCATTTTATTTTGAGAGCACCAATTTGTGATACTTTCCACATCTATGTTGAGGTTATTTTGTATTTCTTGAATTAAGCGTTGGTTGCAAATTTAGAGGAGAAGGACAATTAGTGGGGCCACCCCATCACCGTATTCAATATTTGATTACATAATATCATGCTAACTTTGTATTATTTTTTCTTAGCTCTGCTTGAATGGATCACTAGCGAATCTAGAGGTGTCGCGCGGGTCCCTATTCCCTCTCGTGGCAGTCAATTTTTCTTCAAATGTTCTGAATTTGCTATGAAAATTCTAAATAATTAAGAAAGTATTTGTCAGTACATGTATTTGAAAAAAATTCATTGGCTCGCTGTTGCTCGTCGGTTTTCAAGACTTAAAATATGCATGGACATTGGATTTTATGTTTGAGACTCAAAATACATTGATAGAAGATATAGATAGTAATTGACTAATTGTCTTTCATTTTCATTCTAACTCTGAAAAAAAAGTACGCCAATCGTCTTTCAAGCATAGTAGAAGTAAGTTAAAAGTCATTAATTAAGGAACCCAGTGGGAGGAATTAGAATATAACTTCTATTTCGCATGTCAGTTTTCCGTAAAAATTGTCTTTGAAACTGGACTTTGTCCTCCCCGCCCTTTCTGAAACCCTAGATCCGCCACTGGTCATCTACAATTTACAATTGTGTGTCATAATGTAATGTTGGAAGTAATTTTGCAATCTTGTTTGCATGCAAAGGTATACCTCTGATGGAAATGGTAGGAGGGAAAATTTAATTTGACCAAAAACAAAAACACGAAAAAAACAAAAAACAAAACAAACACAAACAAACAAAAAACAAAAACAAAACAAAACAAAAACAAACACAGAAACAAACACAAAAACAAACAACAAAAATCAATAAAAAGCATGTATGGCTATTCGTTCATCATTCTTTACAAAGTGCTCCTATATAAACGCCCTTGAATAAGAGCTGGGTGAATGACCCCCACCCCTCTCCTATTGTGCGTAATGTTTGATAATCTGAAGGAAAGGAGAAAAGAGAGAGTGGGTGGGGTGGGGTTAGCAAGGCGCATAGCCAGGCGCACTTAAGTACCAAATGCTCCACATCGTTTTGCAAAGCAGCGTACATGGTTCATTTTAACGTAAAAACTGATATGTAGATGTGTAAAATGCATTAGATTCCGGGGCTTTGCCCCTTGGCCTGGATACCCATAAGGGCTTCTCCCTGGACACAATTTGAGCCTCAAAGCGATCCCCACACCTCATGACTGAAAGTGCTTCCACTTGAAAATCACTCTGGCTACCCAACTGCCCTTGGAACGATATGAAAAAGAAACCAACATGTCCGCTTAAAGGCACCATAAAAAAGAATGGAAAATAAAACAAAAAATAACAAAACAAAACAAAAAGATGCCTGCACTTCGTTTAAACTATGGCAAGGGCCATTTTTTTTAAAAGTTAAGAGTTATATGAGCCGATTATATCAAAATATTCGAGCTTGCTTTTCAAACCTATTGACAATTATTCTAAAATCCAAAACTAGAAAATCCAGGACATCACACAGAAAATCCAGGACTAGGTACACAAAACAGTCAGGACATACTCAACTCTTTTTAAATCTAGTGATATTCGTATATTTTTAATGGCGGTCCCTAATAGATGACTTAGACATCATAAATACATGAAAACAAACCGAATAAATGTCAAATTGAGCATTATATGGAGTTTCAATCAATTTTATGACACAAAAAATCCAGGACGTACACAAGAAATCCAGGACAAATAACACAAAAAATCATCCCTCGTCAGGACACCTTACATGGTGTGTATGACAAAACCTACTTTGTAAAAGAAAAGTCCCATTCTAAAAAAAGTACACTGAAACTGATATTATTCAGATGTTAAACTTTCTAATCGACAACATTTTTGTGGTGTTTGGAGGAAAGGTATTACAGCAAATTGTCGGAATTCAAATGGGGACCAATTGTGCCCCACTCCTTGCCGACATTTTTCGTTACTCGTACGAAGCTAAATAAATTCAATCTCTGGTCTCTGAAGGGAAAAATACTTAGCTGACTTAAACTTCACTTACTTTCTGGAAATTTTACAAAAATTATTGTCAACTACTTTTGAAATTCGGACCCATACAAGCAACAGAGTATATTACTTTGGGTATTTCACAACCTGCATTTTATGGTGACATGATCAACAAAATGAGAAGGATCAAAGGTAGACAGAATTACTATCGAAAATGCGTCAGAATCATCAAACGCCTCTTATACCGTGGATATGATCCTAATGTCACCAGGCGGACACTAGGCTTGGTACTTTACCAATCTACAGTCTTGTATCAGCGCATCCTTAATACTTGCACGCTGACTGACTGTGACGACGGGACTCCATGAAGGGTCCTGTCCAAACCTCTTTAGAGAGGACAGGGCCCCGACCACCTGTCCACTCTGAATGTCAGTCGGACTCCTCGGGTGATAACATTCATTAGCTCGCTACAGCCGGCAGAGCACAGGTCGTGTTACGCATGCCCTCTTTTTATATCAATTTACATATTCATCTGTGTTGCTTGGGCCCCTGCCTTTTGTGGTCTTGTTTGTGTGTGGTCATCAGACAATGAGAAGGTTGTTTTACACCACAATTGTACGCTCTTTGAGACCTCTGGGTAATTGGAATAGTGGGAGGGTTGTGCGCATGTAATCCAGGATAACCACACCGTCTGCTACTGACGAGGCAGATGGCCGTCCTAAGTCGGCACCGTTTACCCATTGGTCTCGTTGGTTTATTTGTAGTCATTTGTGTTTTATGTTTTTCTGTGATTTGACGTTCATTGTACTACTGTGTCTCTTTCTTTGCATGTCTTTTTTGTGTTGAACAGTGGGTGTTTTTGGAGGTTGCTGTTGATACTGCAACTAGGTGTGGTTGGAGATCCCCTCCTTTCTTTTACAGATACATAGACGATGTGTTGTCCATTAATAATCCAAAATTCGCTGATTACCTGAGCAGTATCTATCCTTCAGAGCTTACAGTCAAAGAAACTACAGAGACAAATAATTCAGCATCCTATTTGGACATAATGTTGTCCTACGACACTGATGGTCACATGAACACCTCACTCTATAACAAACGTCACGACTTCTATTTCAGCAATACAAACTTTCCTTTTCTGAGTAGCAACATCCCTTCATCGCCTGCTTATGGCGTGTTCATATCTCAGTTGATACGCTATGCCAGAGCAAGTAGGAAATATAAGGATTTTGTTCTGAGAGCTGGGCGTCTTTCAGATAAGGTTCTCAGTCAGGAATTGGCATCGTCACTGAGGAAGTTCTACGGTCGATATGGGGAACTCGTCATACACTATGATGTCCCACTCTCCAGAATGGTGAGTGATATTCTGTCGTAGATCATTTGAACCAGCCAACCCAAGATTGTACTCTATGTCTTCCAAAATGGAAGTTACCGGATGTGACAGTTCTACCGAAGTGAAGCGGCGGGTGTTGCATGCAAGAGGGGGATGCTTACTCTTCATGGGCACCTGGTCTCATTCCCATATCGGGAGTTTGCTTCTTTTCATATGGTGGAGGTTTTTGTTTGTTTGCTTTGGTCTCTGTTTTATCCTGATTTTGTATGCCTTCGGTTTTTTACTTTCTGAATGATCGATTTTGTTTTAGATACAGGGATATGGTCATTATCCATATTTGGCATTCAATGACATCCGCCCTTCCCATCTCTCTCTAGTCAAAGATCAAGGAATATCACGATTCATTTCAGAAATATAGTGGCCAACTTGATCGATATGATTACACAAAATAAATAAACTTTGCTAAAGAAATCCTAGTTGCTATATCAATTCTTATCTTCAAACTTTCCAAAAATGTATAAAACTTCAAAATATTTCATCGTAAACCACAGTAAACAAGCTATTAAACGTAATCGTTTGACGGAATGGACTCATCTTTTTCTTGTAGTCTCACTGGGGTAAATAAATCTGTGTATGTTTCTATAGTAACTTGTCAACTTTGATCGCCGATATCTCAGCTCAGAGGAAAAAGAATAAAAAACGCTTTCACACATGGCCATAGTCAAGATTCCAATTTTTTTTTCTCATTCTGCAAAAAAGTCACGCTGCATCTTTCGAGCAAGTTGGCCTTGAAAATTGAGGACGATTTAAAAAGCACCTCTCAGTTTCACCCAGTACTCTCACACTTCCCTATACATATCGCTTCCTTATACGAAATATATTGCCTCATTCCGTATCAAGAATACTTCATTTGAAAGAATATATAATTTCCTCAAACATGATATAAAGTTTACGCACAAAAATAGTTGTTTTCATACTTTATTTGCATTCAAAAGCTCTAGCGTTCTATTCCTTAGGAACTATATACAGGCTTCCGCGAGGGCGATTTACCCCAGTGAGACCTATTAGACAAGATTTAAATTTTGAAATTTCATGATTTTGCACTATCATTAAATCATTTTTACACTTGCCCTGAAAATTTCAAATCAAAATTCAAAGTATTTCTGGAGATTTTTGCAATTTTAATTAGGGAGTACCCAGACAAGAGTTTACTGAATTGAGTCAAAATGGAAAATATCTATAATCTTCAAAATCAAATTTTATAGAATTGTATGGGACATGTGTGAAGATTCATATCTCATTATTTCATTTAAGACTTGCATTTTACAGTATGATGAAAACTTTCACTCAAATTACAGGATTTAAAATATGCTTAAAAATTCAAAATTTTCATTAATTTCACTTTAGTATATGGGAGTTCTTGGGACAGCATGAACCAAAATGTCATCTAAAGTAAGCTAAACAAGTATTCATTCACTTACAATATGTTTTATCATTACATCATGTGTGCAAGTCAAGTAAATGAAATTTGATCCTAAACACATTCAATATGAAGCTATTGCTCATCTTAGGGGGTTAGCCTAGAAGATTGAGTGATGTGTCCATGCTTTTGCAAATGAGTCTTTCATCTTTCTGTAAACAATTGAAAATATATTTCTCCACCCAGATGGTGAATTTCAGTATATAAAATGCAGTTAGAAGGGATTTAGAGCTCTATTTATATGGGCTTTATGTAGAATCTGACACCTTACACAATAGACTTCCTGTTTGACCTTCAGGCAGTAGCTTTCACCCAATGACTTTTATTTGCTCTTTGCATTATAGGATTATATTGAATAAATACTATGAAAACAGTTAAAACAGTTATATATGTTTATTTGTTGCTCTTGCACTGTAAAGTTGCTTTAGAAAGTTAATTTGTTATATTGCGATAATATGATATATCATCCTTCCACTAATTCTATGCATATTTTGACTTTGAATACACATTTTTCAAAACAAATACTGTGAAATTGGGTTCTTTCAGGAAAGTACACTTAACATTTTATACAAATGTACCCATTTAAATGAAAACATTACCTAATTTAAGATTTTTCCTATCGAATCAAGTATAACACATGTAACCACAATTCATTATTTATTGTATATTGATTAAAATCTATTGATAAATGTCATTTGCAGTTGCATTTTGAAGAAGTTTTTATTTATTTGTGAATATTTAGTGATTTCAAGACAATTTTGATTCACCCGTAAGCTTGCGGTATGGAAAATATCCTGCGGTATTTCACCGGTATGACCAGTCTGTTAATCGCTGTACCGCAACTGACCGGTTTCCTGTTATTGGGGTAAAATGGGTCTTTTTTTCACCAAAAGTGAGGACTGAGCTCAAAATAATGATATTCTATGTTATAATGGTATCAATATTCACCTATTTTATGTTATAATGGTATCAATATTCACCTCAAAATAATGATATTCTATGTTATAATGGTATCAATATTCACCTAAAGAGCACCTATTTTCAATAAGCGATTGCTCAATTTCTAAGTGTGGCATGAAGAACTGCAAAACTTGTAACATCCTAATAACAGACACTTCATTCTCAAGTAATCTCACAAAACAAACATTTAACACGCATAGTTTTGAAAACCTTAACTGCATGACATCTAATGTTGTGTACGGAATAGAGTGCTCACTTTGTGGATTGATTTATGTGGGCGAAACCAAAGGCCAACTCCGAAAAAGAATGTCAGGACACCGGTTAAAAATAAATAATAAAGGAAGTCAACTCCTTTATCGACATTTTGACCAGGCGGATCATTCTGTTTTATCTATGAGAGTCAGAATCCTTGAGAAAATATATCACCCCACAAACAATCCCAATTTGAGCACACCTCTCCGTCGCAACAGAGAAGAGTTCTGGATAAAAAATCTTAACACTGCAGCGCCCTATGGGTGCAACGATAACATCAGCACTATAGGAAACTTAACAAGTCCCGGTTGTCAATCGGTAAATGTGACTAGCTTATTCACCAGATCACAAAGAAGACCTCGAAGTCATGGCACTCGAAAATATAATAGGCCTGAGATACATAGTTTCTCCTTCGATGACTTGGTTCCATTTTTGAATGAGCCTCTAGGCCTACATTATATTCGTACCAAATTATTCTCTGTTCCTTTACGGAAGTTACACGAAATCTACGATTATACGAAGGACCTCGCATATACCGATACACGTTCCCCAGAATACAGACTACAAGGAGTCATCTTGGACTTTTCGTTTATTTCAAGCAGTTAGATCAGATAAATCAGAGGAGAAAACAAACCGCCCTTTCATTAAAGTAAGATTTGCAAACAAAGGTATTGATAACTTGAATCTTGGTCAAATTTTGAATCACAAAACTGTCACAGAAAAAATCCCACCGTATTTCAAAAGAAAAGAAACTCCTTGTATTTCCTATAGCTACACACCAACAGTTGCATCTAAAATTTACAATTACAAACGATTCCTGCAGTGTATTGATTTAAGTAATCCCTCACTTCATCCACTTCCCTGCGAATGTTCTTCATCGGATTTCAACTACTCTCCTTGTGAACACGTTATTACTGGTGACCTTAGTATAGTCAAGAACGACAAGTTGAGAGAATTGTTAAAAAAGGGTCCCAAATACAGAGAAAGTATGTCCTTTACATGGAACCAAAATGTCAAAATTATCATGGACTCTTGTGAGGAATATGCAAGACGATGGGCAAAGAAAGAGGATGTACCGAATGGATAAAATCAATCAGAGGGTTACTTTTATCTAGAATTAACCGATTAAAATCAACTGTGAACACCAGATTCGTGTCTATATTTAAAGACCCTGATGTTATCACAGAACTTACCTACCTCCAAGAACATTATGTCATCACACCAGCGGACAAAGCCTCAAATAATTACACATTTACTTGCAAAAAGTACTATTTCGACAGTCTAGTTAAAGAGTTGGGTTTCAATTCGACACCTGGAAATACCACTTACACCCCAACAAACTTTTCTGCCTCTGAAATAATAGATAACCACAAATCAGCTCTTGCTTCCTTTGGCTTCGACACTACCAATTTAGATTTAGATTTACCATACTTATACTGCATACCTAAAATGCATAAGAATCCGTACAAACAACGTTTCATCGCTGGTTCCTCAAAATGTTCTACCAAATCTGTTACGATCTTACTCACCAAAGTTTTATCTGAAATCAAATCTGGGCTACAAAAATATTGTTCGACAGTATATTCTCGCATTGGTATCAACCAGATGTCGATTTTAAAGAATTCGAAGGAACTTTTAGAACATCTGAAATCCACTCATTTTAGTAGAGTCCATTCGATCAAAGCCTTTGATTTTTCGACACTTTACACTACAATTCCACATTCTAAATTGAAAGAAAGACTCGCAAAAATTATAAGTAATGCGTTTACAAGTAAGAACGGTAATCGCAAATACAAATTTATTGTTGTTAACTATGACAAAACCTACTTTGTAAAAGAAAAGTCAGATTCTGAAAATAAGTACACTGAAACAGACATTATTCAGATGTTAAACTTTCTGATCGACAACATTTTTGTGGTGTTTGGAGGAAAGGTCTTCCAGCAAATTGTCGGAATTCCAATGGGGACCAATTGTGCCCCACTCCTTGCCGACATTTTCCTTTACTCGTACGAAGCTGAATTCATTCAATCTTTGGTCTCTAAAGGGAAAAGATACTTAGCTTCTGACTTCAACTTCACTTACAGATACATAGACGATGTGTTGTCCATCAATAATCCAAAATTCGCGGATTACCTGAGCAGTATCTATCCTTCGGAGCTTTAAGTCAAAGAAACTACAGAGACAAATAATTCAGCATCCTATTTGGACATAATGTTGTCCTACGACACTGATGGTCACATGAACACCTCACTCTATGACAAACGTGACGACTTCAATTTCAGCATTACAAACTTTCCTTTTCTGAGTAGTAACATCCCTTCATCGCCTGCTTATGGCGTGTTCATATCTCAGTTGATACGCTATGCCAGAGCAAGTACCAAATATACGGATTTTGTTCTGAGAGCTAGGCGTCTTTCAGATAAGCTTCTCAGTCAGGGATTTGTTTGTGACCGACTAATATCGTCACTGAGGAAGTTCTACGGTCGATATGGGGAACTCGTCATACACTATGATGTCCCACTATCGAAATTGGTGGATGATATTCTGTCATAGACCATTTGAACCATCCAACCAAAGATTGTACTCTATATCTTCCAAAATGGAAGTAACCGGATGTGACAGTTCTACCGAATTGAAGCGACGGGTGTTGCATGCAAGCAGGAGATGCTTACTCTTCCTGGGCACCTGGTCTCACTCTCATATCGGGAGTTCGCTTCTTTTCATATGGTGGAGGTTTTTGATTTTGTTTGCTTTGGTTCCTGTTTTATCCTGATTTTGTATGCCTTCGGTTTCTGATTTTCTGAATTATCGATTTTGTACTGTAGACAGGGATATGGTCATTATCCATAATTGTCATTCATATTCACCATAGCAAAACTGTTATACTACATACATAATGAACAAATAGTCGTAAATTTAACTAACTTGTCTATTCTTTTTAATTTTGAAAATGTTGCTTCAATGAATGTAAATTAGATGATTTAGAGGCAATGTTTCTACATAACATTGTGTTAAATTTGATTTTTGATAGGTTTTCATAGCATTATGTACAATTCTATTATCCCGCCTATGTGGCACATCAGCTGTCTATTAGACAAGATTAAAATTTAGTAATTTCATGATTTTGGACTATCATTAAATTCAATCATTTTTACACTTGCCCTGAAAATTTCAAATATTTCCAATATTCCTCCCTTAGCTTAACATGTATGTGCATATACCCCCTCCCATTACACATAATATCTCGTTATGCAACAACAAAATAAAAACCCGTCACATATCTTAAAGAACAATCTAATCAAGATGTAGAAATATCATGAAAAGCTGTTGACACGTATTCAAGTTACTGCGTTCCATGTACCTATATTTTGCATGTTTGTGCATATTACCCCCCCTCCCATTACACATTATATCTCAGTTATGCGACAAAAAAATAAAACCTGTTATATACGTCAAAGAAGATCCTTTCTACTTGAAGTGTACCCATAACTCATACATACCCATAACTCTGTAACGACAAATCGGGTGAACCTGAAAATCAAAAGGCGGCTTCCTCACCACAGTCCAATCATAATGTATTAATATTGTTACAATCCGTTGATGCGTATTCAAGTTATTGCGTTCAATGCGCCTATATTTTGCCCTTAGCTTAACATATATGTGCATATAACCCCCCTCCCATTACACCTAATATCTCGGTCATGCGACAAAAAAATTAAAAACCCATTACATATGTCAAAGAACATCCTTTTTACTTGATTTATACAAAATTTCAAAACATTTCGACCAGAAATAGATTTTTAGATAATTTCTAACTATTTTAGTATATTTTCACTGTATTGAAAAAAAATCGAAAGGCGGCTTTCTCTCCACAGTTTGATCGCAATGTATAAATTTCATGATAATCCGTTGACGCATATTCAAGTTATGGCGTTCCATCAGCGGACGGACAGACGGACAGACAGACAGACGCACAAACAGACTTCGCCACACCATAATACGTGCCGTCAAATGACGGGCGTATAAAAAGACAGTGAATAAGCAAATTTGACACATGATTGTGCATGTCTGTTTCACGTTGCCAATTTATCTGTTCTTAAATGATGCTATTCAATTTGAAGACGTTTACAACTACTACATGTAATTCCACGAAATAAGGTTCATTCAATCTATTGGCTGATCGTCGTAGCGTGCTATTTCTACATACTGCAAACAATTATGCAAATAACAAGTTCCGAAGTTTACCGAAATCGAGTGTAACCGAGAAGGGAAACGGCTATAAATTAAAAAAATGTGAGAGAGAATTAATGCAAGTAATGTATAGAAACTGAATGATGATATTTAAAACCCATTTACGGTTAAATTTCGTTATTGACAGTTTAATCCCTGTGAATTAATATGGCACTTTAAGGGTCCTGCGGACAAATAAACTGCACTGTTAGTCATAAGAGTATAAGATCTATCAACCAATTGAATATCTTTCGACAAATATTATGCTTATGAAGATAAGACTTCAATTTTTCAACTTTTCAATTCACCTGCGCGGACAGTAGGCATTCTTATTTTTATGTAAGTTTTTTTCATTGATGAAAAACATACCGTATAATCACTCTTCATATGACCATCTAAAATAGCCTTTATGTCATCTGTTTGTATTGTAAGCATAGTTTCTATTCCTCTTACATCATAAATCCTGAAGTTCAATTTCTTTCCAGGTTCAGAGAGCATATTGTACGCATGGAACTGTAAAAAAGTAAATATTTATTATTTTATGCTGTATTCAATTCTTTGTAAAAATGATAAAAACCATATAAAACTAATAGTAAAAATTAATACACTGAAAACACTGAAATCTTTCAGATAAGCTTCTTAGTCAGGGATATGTTTGTGACCGACTAACATCGTCACTGAGGAAGTCTTATGGTCGATATCGATATGGGGAACTCGTCGTACACTATGATGTCCCACTCTCCAGAAAGGTGGATGATATTCTGCCATAGACCATTTGAACCATCCAACCAAAGATTGTACGCTATGTCTTCCGAAATTGAAGTAACCAGATGTGACAGTTCTACCGAAGTGAAGCGGCGGGTGTTGCATGCAAGCAGGAGATGCTTACTTTTCCTGGGAACCTGGTCATATGGTGGAGGTTTTTGTTTGTTTGCTTTGGTTCCTGTTTTATCCTGATTTTGTATGCCTTCGGTTTATGATTTTCTGAATTATCGATAGTGTGCTGTATGCAGGGATATGGTCATTATCCATATTTGTTATTGAACAATGAAAAACAGTTAAAAGTACAATCTGTCGTGTGATAGTATTACTAAGAGCCAAGAATGAGTGTCAGTTAGCCATAAAGGTCTAACCTCGGTAAGAAATAAAATAGCCCCGAGTTGCATGCTTCCTGCCTAAGGGTTCAAACTCATTACTTTTAAAACTAGCCCATTCATTTATAATGTTTGTAAATAAGAAAAGGAAACAAGTTCAAACTCCGGAGGTCGCCGATCCCTCAACATTGAGCGAGTTTATATTTTCATAAATGCATTTGCTTAACCAGCTTTGGCAATTCTCCCATTCAGAAATGTTATTTCTACAATTTCTGAAACTTTCAAAGCTCAAAGTCGAATAGAAGCCGAGATACAACGTTTCTTGTGTCCAAAATAGACGTCGAAATGTTTACACGACAGATTACTGGTCTGCAAGGATCGGAGAAACTGTTAAAAAGAAAAGTGTCGTGGTCAAATTCTGAACACAGAGGAAACAAATACAATGAAAATTGGCCGCTAACGGAACAACAATATGTAACCATATGGTCTCTCCCCAATAATATTTATGGTGAATTTTTGTTTTATGTTTGGGAATTTGCACACTGTAGATAGAGGAATACAATGTTATTCTAAACTGAATCGATGCATTTATCAAAATACGAAAGTAATTTAATTCCCTTACATGAAAGAGGGATGATGTTAATAATAATTCATATAAAGATAATTTTGAAAGAAGACAAGAAACAGATTCAAGAAATCTGAGTTAATAAGTTTATCTTAAGATTTTAAGGGAAATATTTTCTCAATTTTAACATGTTTAATTGAAATATTGATTATTCAATACTTTTAGAGACTGTTAAGAACTTAATTACAAATTGGCATTATCTATGAGTTGCAGAAATGATTGTCAATTCTACACGTGAAATACCAGCGTATTGAGTTTATCTACGTAAAATCCCTCATAATTTCAGGTGCTTTTAAAGAGTTGTAGACAACCTTATCTTTGAGGGATGAACACGAAATTATCTAGAAATGTGCCCATCATATTGTGCAATTCCCCTCCCTTGTTTAAATACAATGTGTCGTTTTTCAATTATCAGATTTACTTTCTCGTTGTCATAATTACTTTTTCGCATGCTATGGATTCTGTCAAATTATGTTTCGTGAAATCAACTTGTAACAAGAGCCCCAGGAGGGCATAACGCTCACCTGATACCCGTGCACGCTCTTATTGGCATAATGACAATGAATAAGACGTAAAACTGATAGTGCCAGTATCAGGATTTGAGCCCACAACCTTTCTAAAAGATTCTTGCCGGATGCCGGAAGTTTTTTTACAACCTTTAAAAGTACAAAGAAGAAGAAATAGTCACATTTCAAAACATTATCTTTTTAACTGATTTGAAACAACGGAGGGGATCTCCAACAACACCAGGTTGCAGCATCCACAACAAAACCAAAAACCACTCAATGCAAAAACACAAAGCAGACAAGCACAGAAAGAGACGCATAAGGGACAAGCAACGTCAACGCACAACACAGAAACATCAAACACAAAGGACTAAACATAAACCAACGAGGCCAATGGGCAACCGGTGCCGACTTAGGACGGCCATCTGCCACGGAAATAGCAGAAGGTGTGGTTATCCTGGATTACGTGCGCACAACCCTCCCACTTTTCCGATTACCCAGAGGTCTCGAAGAACGTACAATTGTGGTGTAAAACAACCTCCTCACTGTCAGATGACCACATACAAACAAGACCGCAAAACGCAGGGGCCCAAGCAACACAGATGAATATGTAAATGGATATAAAAAGAGGGCGTACGTAATACAATCCGTGCTCTGCCGCCGCGAGCTCATGTATGTTATCACCCGAGGAGTCCGACTGACATTCAGAGAGGACAGGTGGTCGGGGCCCTGTCTTCTCTAAAGAGGTTTGGACAGGGCCCGTTATGGAGTCCCGTCGTCACAGTCAGTCAGAGTGCAAGTTTTAAGAATGTGCTTGTACAAGACTGTATTCTTGGTAATTTGTAAATTTCTACAATGAAAATCCAAAACATCAGTTAATGTTCTAGCATACCGGATTAGCTGTGAAATATAGATACCATAGGACGGTTATCTAGGAACATCACCGTCAAGCCAGGGGAATTTACTATGTTAAATCCAAAATCATCTCTTTTGTCATACACACTTGTATGGATCTCTCCATTAACAATTTTGATATTTAGGTCCAAAAATGGTGTTTCTGTGTTTGAAACGTTTGCCTTGTTTAGTATCAATTCATGTGGATATATAACATTTTCATACTTTTCAAAAACAGGATTGTCGATAGTAAAAATATCATCCAGGTACCTAGAAGTACCAATGAGTTAAAGAAGATCCTGACGATAATCTCAACAGCACTCACAATAGAGCACAAAATTAAACATCGACGGACCCCTAGCAAGCTAGAGGTGGGACCAGGTGCCCGGGAGGAGTAAGCATCCCCTGTTGGCTAGCCGCACCCGCCGTCGATGTTAATGAAGCATGGAAATGAAAATATATAAAAATCATGCACTATCTGACTTTATGTCTATATAGAAAGTGCTATGGCGACAATGTCAGGGAAGTATATTCAAAACACTTACTGTCAAATCCCTCGCGGGGAACTCTTTTACGAGCTCCACACGGCAAAGGGCATAAGTGTGACACAAATGAGTTAAAGAAGATCCTGACGATAATCTCAACAGCACTCACAATAGAGCACAAAATTAAACATCGACGGAACCCTAGCAAGCTAGAGGTGGGACCAGGTGCCCGGGAGGAGTAAGCATCCCCTGTTGGCTAGCCGCACCCGCCGTCGATGTTAATGAAGCATGGAAATGAAAATATATAAAAATCATGCACTATCTGACTTTATGTCTATATAGAAAGTGCTATGGCGACAATGTCAGGGAAGTATATTCAAAACACTTATTGTCAAATCCCTCGCGGGGAACTTTTTTAGGAGCTCCACACGGCAAAGGGCATAAGTGTGACACAAATGAGTTAAAGAAGATCCTTACGATAATCTCAACAGCACTCACAATAGAGCACAAAATTAAACATCGACGGACCCCTAGCAAGCTAGAGGTGGGACCAGGTGCCCGGGAGGAGTAAGCATCCCCTGTTGGCTAGCCGCACCCGCCGTCGATGTTAATGAAGCATGGAAATGAAAATATATAAAAATCATGCACTATCTGACTTTATGTCTATATAGAAAGTGCTATGGCGACAATGTCAGGGAAGTATATTCAAAACACTTACTGTCAAATCCCTCGCGGGGAACTTTTTTACGAGCTCCACACGGCAAAGGGCATAAATGTGACACAAATGAGTTAAAGAAGATCCTGACGATAATCTCAACAGCACTCACAATAGAGCACAAAATTGAACATCGACGGACCCCTAGCAAGCTAGAGGTGGGACCAGGTGCCCGGGAGGAGTAAGCATCCCCTGTTGGCTAGCCGCACCCGCCGTCGATGTTAATGAAGCATGGAAATGAAAATATATGAAAATCATGCACTATCTGACTTTATGTCTATATAGAAAGTGCTATGGCGACAATGTCAGGGAAGTATATTCAAAACACTTACTGTCAAACCCCTCGCGGGGAACTTTTTTACGAGCTCCACACGGCAAAGGGCATAAGTTTGACACAAATGAGTTAAAGAAGATGAAACATTTAACATCATCATTTTTCTTTGCTTTTGAAGATTTTGGATAAATTCCTTTTCGTACGTGTATAAAAATAAATCTGCAACAAGAGGCGCACAATTAGTACCCATTGGAATCCCTACAACCTGCTTGTAGAGTTTCTCACCAAATCGTACGTAAATATTGCCCAAAAGGAAGGACAAGGCAATACACAGGTCACCACATGTCCATAATTTGTACGATTTGTAATCTGTGGCGGAAAAGAAACCTTTCGATTCAGAAGTACACATATAAGTTTTACCCTCTCGATCAAAACACCATTGAAATGTGAAACGGATAATGTGATCCAAAGTCATATGTCAAGCTAATATATAGTTCAATTATTCAACATCCAAAAAATCATTTTGTAAAATTCCACATTAATGTAAAAGAAGGTTGGGGATCTCCAACAAGACCCTAAAACACCAAAACTCCTGATGCAAAAACACAAACGACGAGCATAGTATGGACGAAAAAGAGACATATAAACATCAAATACAAAAGACTACACACAAACCGACGAGGCCAATGGGTAACCGGTGCCGACTTTGGACGGCCATTTGCGAGTAGCAAATGGTGTGGTGATCCTGGATAACGTGCGCACAACCCTCTCACGTCTCCAATTACCCAGAGGTATATGTGCAGCAGGTGACAAAGAAACAGACAAACAGAATAAAACAATGCAGTAAACTTCATAAATTAAGTTTATTTAAAATTGAACACCAAATCTTTCATTATTGATACATTTTTGTAGCTAGCATGCCAGAAAATGAAAAAAAAAAAAACAAAGATTGTTCGGTTTTGACTTTATTCACAGTAAATTATACTGAAATATATGAATGAGCGCTTTTGAATAGTATTGATTTAATCTTAATACATGTAACAGTCAAAATCGTGTTAATCCAATATTAATTCGAGTGAGTTGTGCAGAAATATGGACATTTTGTTTTCCAAAAAGCAGCGTACGCTGCATCAAACCTCATGACCCAGTGAAGCCACTTAAACAAATTATTTTCGGTAAATATATGGTAAAACGCGTCGCATCTCGCCTATGCTTATTTCAACAGGCGAGAAGGAGCATCGCATTTCAGCATACACTGTTCGATCACCAACTCAATTAAGTGGTTTCGCTAGGTCTCGCATTTTGATGCACCATACTCTGGTGTATGCTGCTTTTAGGGAAACAAATTAATAGGCCCATGATATGGTAAAGCTTGTCCAACTAGTAGACCTACGACATTTCTTTATTTACTATTAACTAATTGTTTCGCCTCGTGATAGGTCTGTTACACGGATAAATTATTAGCTGACAGAGGTCATGAAACTTATCAGCTGCATCGGATTTGCTGATAAAAAATTATTTGGCCCGATATAAACTCATGTTGTATCTATTATTTGGACAGATAAAATTCCGAAATGTCTGACCACAGGAACCTGTCGTTTTATGATAGAAAATGTTTTATAATTCACAACATTATAAGCCTCTGTGTTCATCTTAGAAATATAAATACATACACGATGTCGAACACAGTTGCTTAAGGTTGTGAATAATAATTTACTTTCTCTTTTAAAACAACATGGTTCCTGTGGTCCAACATTTCATTGAAAGATTTCAAGAACCCTGAACTGAATTGTTTTCAAGAATTTCAGATATATCAACTGTCCTATACATTCTCAAAATCCCCAGGAAGAGATTACTAATTAGACGTTTCTTCAAGAAATCAGTCCGTATACTTCATCTATGAGAGTCTAAGACAGAGGAAATTCGAGCTAAGTTTATAAATGATAACAAGTATGCAAGTGTTCCAAGTACATGAATGATAACAAGTATGAAAGTGGAGGAATTAAACCAATCAAATTTGTAACATAAGATATATGGTGACTTTATTTACCATAGATACAAAAATAAAGCAAAGAAAATAATTATTAAATAAGGCAATTGTTTTGAAATATGCATGTATGGAAAAAGTCAACGGGTACCTGTAAAATGCGAAACGAAAAGAAACGAAACAAAACGAAACGAAATGGAAACGAAAAGAAACGAAATGAAAACAAAACGAAACGAAACGAAATGAAAACGAAACGAAATGAAACAAAACGAAATGAAATGAAACGAAATGGTAACAAAATGAAACGAAATACATATACATGTAAAAAGAAACCAAATTTATATACTGGTTAATTTTTTATATGGGGGAGGGACGAGAGGTGTGTGTTGGGGGGTAAAATATCTGTTTTAAAAGTGAGAATGAAAGATCCATAGGTAATTGGATGGTCAGGATACCCTTTCAATATAGATAATTAAATATGAAAATGAATAAGATTATTAGTGATTATCTTATGTTCAAATCCTTACCCCAGAAAGAATGATGAAATAAAAATGCATAATAATTGTAAAAAGTGTCAAACTGGTTCAATATTGAATATAGCAGGATATTCTTTTTCCTTTCTTCTCTGTGGTATTTGTGCTTGAACGAACAATTTTTCGCCTCATATATTATATAAACCTCACCCTTTCATCCCTTTAAAATTTACCCCTTTTCTTTGAAAAGATTTGAAAATAAAATATTCACTAATACTATAATTTCCTTGTCATACTTAATCATCTATATTAAAAGGGTATCATGACCATCCGATCCCCTCTGGATCTTTCATTCTCACTTTCAAAACAGATATTTCAAGCCCAACCCCAACCCAATCCCGCCCACCCCCCAAAAAAAATCCCCAAACCAGTAAATCAATTTCGTTTCATTTTGTTCCAATCTCGTTTTGTTTCATTTCATTTCGTTTTCATTTTGTTTCGTTTCATTTCGTTTCGTTTTGTTCAATTTCGTTTCGTTTCGTTTTCATTTCGTTTCGTTTTCATTTCGTTTCGTTTCCATTTCGTTTCGTTTCTTTTCGTTTCGCATTTTACAGGTACCCAAAGTCAACATCTTAAAAATAAATTCAGAGTATATATTTCATTGCGTGTGTGGCTGAGTTACTTCGACGTACGTAAAATAAGTAAACAAAGATAAACTAGCTTGTCTCTTTAAAAAATCATTAAAAATCTAAAAGTTGATATTTTGACAATTTTTTTTTCATAGTTTCATTTCCAATAATACATATAAAAAGAAAATGAGAAAAAAAAAACCTTAAAAAGTGGGAAAAACATTTGGGGGTCCTCCCGGGGTTTGAACCCACTACCCTTGGGTCCATTTTGTATGGAAAACATACATTTTACCTATGAATGTTCTTCAGTAAAAATCCAAAAGTGGATATCTTGGCAAAATTCTTTCACTTGTAGGGAACCATGAGTACCTCATACATTTTGTACCTACCAAATTTCATGATAATCTGAAAAAAAGTAACTTAGATATGATAAATATGTATAGTATATATAGTAAATGAGTTTGTAAAGTCATACGGTTATTGAGTTATTTAATGAATTAGTGCAAAAATGAGCATTACTGACTAAGTCCGAAAAGACGTCAAAAACGCGTCAAAATAAAAATTTGACCGGAGTGGAACCAAAAATAACAACACTTCTTAAGACATCTCTCTAGATCATCCTGATGCTTTCGGTTTGTCGATATGTGCTTCCGTTCTGAAGAAGAAGTTTGTCAAAGGAGGGATCCCCTCTGACCTACTTTTGCCTGTGGTGGCGCCACCTTTTGAGGAATCCGGACGAAAAACAACACAACTTGTGAGGGACTATTAATACTTTATACCTACCAAGATTCATCAAAATCCCTATAGCCATTCTTGAAAAGAAGTCGAAAATGTGAAAAGTTTACGACAGACTGACGACGGACGACGGGAGGATCGCTATGACAATAGCTCACTTGAGCCTTTTGCTCAGACGAGCTAAAAATTCATCGATGTTTTATGTCAACCACAAAGAACTGAACATTTATTATTAATCACACAGCTCGAAGTACGAAGTAAGATTTGTAAGCCTGCGCCGGCTTACATATACAGCAATATTCTTTGAAAAGTTTACCTTGGTTTAAAAAAGGTTCCCCGCGAGGGGTTTGACAGTAAGTGTTTTGAATATTTTTCCATGACATTGTCGCCATAGCACTTTCTATATAGACGTGGCCTCAGACAGTGCATGCATCTTATATATTCTGTTCATTTTCGTGCGTGAAGATCGACGGCGGGTGCGGCTAGCCAACAGGGGATGCTTACTCCTCCCGGGCACCTGGTCCCACCTCTAGCTTGCTAGTGGTTCGTCGATGCTCAGTTTGGTGCTCTATTGTGGGTGCGGTTGTGATTATCGTCAGGATCTTTTAAATCACTTGGATCAAGGTAAAGCGTTTAATGTGACCTTGACCTTAGACCTTGGTACAAATCCATGACACACCCTTAGGCTCTAGGAACATTTCTGTTAAGTATTATTGTAATATATCCACGCGGGATTAATTATGATATGGACAAAATTAAGCTAACGGTGTCTATTGTATTCTTGACCTTTGCCCTTTGATCTTTGTTCAAAGTCATGACTTACTCTAAGGTCCTAAGAAACATTTCTGTGAAATATTATTGAAATCAATCCAGGGGGGGGGGGTATGCTCTTGACAAGGATTTAATTATGGTGTCCATAGTGACCTAGACATTTGACCTATGACCTTGGTTCAAAATCATGACACATCCTTATGTCCTAAGGAACATTTCTGTTAAATGATATTGAAATCCATCAAAAGGGGTAGGAATTGTGCTCTGGACAAGGATTTGCTAATAATGTCTATTGTGATTTTGATCTTTGACATATGATCTTGGTTCTAGTCATTACACAACCTTACGTCCTATGAGATATTTCTGTGAAATATTATTGAAATCCATCCAAAGGGGGAAGAGTTATATTATGGTCTGTTCAAGATTTTACTAATGATGTCTTTTGTTACCTTGACCTTTGACCTTGGTTCAAGGTCATGGCACACCGTTATGTCCTAAGGATCTTTTCTGTCAATCAATTGAAATTCATTGACAGGGGGAGGAGTTACGCCCTGAGCAAGGTTTTACCAATGATGTCTAATGTGACCTTGTTCTTTGATCTATGACCTAGGTTCAAGGTCAGGACACACCGTTAGGTCCAAAACTGTATGTCTCTTAGATATTACTGATATCCATTTAAATGGTGAAGAGTTATGTCACAAGGTTTTACTAATGGTGTCTATTGTGATCTTGACCTTTGACCTATGACCGTGGTTCAAGGTCATGACGCACTCTTAGGCCCTTCGGAATTTTTTATGTGAAATATGATTGAAGTTTACAGGGGAAGGAGTTATGCCCCGAAAAGGTTTTACTTATGATGTTTTATTTTACTTTGACCTTTGGCCAATGACCTTGGTTCAAGGTCATGACACACCCTTAGGTCCATATCTGCGAAATCAATCCACAGGAGGAGGAGTTATGCTGCGGACAAGGTTTTACTAATGATGCCTATTGTGACCTTGACCTTTAATGACATATATGGATGATTACCATATCCCCATACACAGCACACAATCGATAATTCAGGAAATCATAAACCGAAGTCATACAAAACCAGGATAAAATAGGAACGAAAGCAATAAAACAAAAACCATCACCACATGAAAAGAAGCGAACTCCCGTTATGGGAGTGGGACAAGGTGTCCAGGAAGAGTCAGGATCTCCTGCTTGCATCGACACCCGTCCCTTCATTTCGGTAGTATTATCACATCCGGTTTCTACCATTTTTGAAGATATAAAGTATAATCTTTAGTTGGACGGTACAAATTGTCTATGACAGAATACCATCCACCATTCTGGAGAGTGGGGCATCATAGTGTATGACGAGTTCCCTATATCGACCGTAGAAATTCCTCAGTGACTGAGAAGCTTTTTCTGAAAGACGCCTAGCTCTCAGAATAAAATCTGTATATTTGGTACTTGGTCTGACATAGCGTATCAACTGAGATATGAACAAGCCATAAGCAGGCGATGAAGGGATGTTGCTACTCAGAAGGGGAAAGTTTGTGTTGCTGAAATTGAAGTCGTCACGTTTGTAATAGAGTGAGGTGTTCATTAGACCTCAGTCTATGAGGTCACATGACCTCATTACCTTGACCTTTTATCAAGGCAATAACACACCCTTATGTCCTTAGGAACATTTATGTGAAATATTATTGAAATACATCCACAGGGGTAGGCGTTTTGCTCCGGGCAATGTTTGATAAACAGAGGGACGGACGGACAGCCAGGGTTATTCCCATTTACCCCCAAACTTTGGTTGCGGGATGTATAATAAATATTCATCAAGAAATTAAAAAAACAAGTGCATTTACTAACCTGACAATGCTCAGCTTGTATTATCCTGGAACGAGTTATATTAACCACATTATAGATGACGCCACGTGCTACAAATATTCTGTAAGATATTTGGCAAGTAATTTTTGTCAGGAATTGACATACAAGCATTTGTCGGGTAAGTACACTTTCCTTTGAAATTCTTGATGGATATTTGTTGTGTTCGATTTCCCTATATGCATAATTTGACAATGATACACGTAAATCCTTGCAGACCAGGGAGTAAACAATTTGTTGTCCATTAAGGACAAAAAATCGCTGTATGTCGTCTGCTATTGGACGTAGAGTTTTAAAGGTTTCAGGAGTTGTAGAAATATCACATCTGAATAGGAGAATAACCACAGCTGGTTAAAATGTATTGATGAAAATATAAAGCACTCAAAGTTGAGTGATCGGCAAACTCCGGGCTTTGAAGTTATTTCCCTTTCTTTTTAACATATATTACTAATGAATGGGCTGATAAATTAATGAGTTTGCAACCTTCGTTTCCTCATTATTTTTTTTTCTTCTTCTAACTACAGAACCAAAAGCGAAGAAACTCTCCCAATTTCGGCATTTTCATCTCGGACACAATTTTTTTTGTATATCAAGTCTTATGTGTAATATGGGTAACCATAGTTTCAATGTCTAAAAATATATGTCCGATTTGCAAAACAGATTAACGATGTCTGTCTGCCATCAACATTCGGTTAAAAATTCTGCTTGAATCAAATTCTGTATTGGATATACGCCGAAAACAATTCATTCTTAAAGATATTGGACAGTTTGAGGCCCGCAGGGCCGAAAACTGTCCAATATCTTTCAGAATGAATTGTTTGAGGCGTATATCGTACTTAAAACATTGATCACTTTTCAAAGTGGCATGACCTTTGACTTTGTTCTTGTTATGTTACATGTAACTGCCTTTACTGTAACGAAATGTAACCACTCCAGGTTTCAACATTCTCGCTTCTAGCAGTTAGGGAGTCGTTTATAAAAGAAGATAATGGAGATGAAATTTTCAACAAAAAAAAGTTGTGACAGTTTATGACGCAGATCCCGTAAACCAAGACGAAATTGGATGCAGTTTTTGGAAAAAGAATCAAAGAGAATACTTTTCGTGATGACGATTTAGTTGAAGCCTCTTTGGACATATAGAATAAAAGCGTTTGTCCCTAAAATTGTCGTTTTCCGGACAAGCAAGAAATAATATAGTGCCTTGATATACCGAAAAGAAATCAGTGGGGACGTTTAACTTACTATGTACAAGGTTAAGGTATCCGTTGTACAAATAAATATCAAGTATATTATATAGTTAGAATCATGGCATATTTTTACCTAAATATACCCAATACAACAAAAATAATGGTTTCTATCATCAGAGGTCAACATGCCGTCCGTCATTCAAGCCACGGAAACTACCGAGACACTGCCGAAGATTACCGATATAATTTTAACACTGTTTAAATGGACGAGACGTCGATTATCGTGAGATCTTCATTTGTACATTGGATACGTTAAATGAAAGACGAAATTCAGGAAGATATTTTGAAGGAGTCTAGAACGAAAAACCTGACCTAAACTCAATCTTTGACAGTTATTTACATCCGGAAGGGGGGACTGGGTCAAAATTACCGTCAGATGCTGGATTTTGGTCAGGTTTTTCGGACTAGAAGAAGACGAGCAAAAATCTTAATTATTGATGGAGAGAAGAAAAAGACTAAGACCGAAAAAAATAAACCGGACTGAACTATAGTGCCTCTTTCATTATCAATTCGGACACAACGGCATATAAGATTGTGCTGGATTTAGTCAACTCCAAAAAAAAATAGCAAAAATTGGAATAGTCAGTACCACGATATATGGAATTCTTGTCCCGTGATTTCTAAATAAGGATTGAACTGGTTGTCCTGCAGATGTCAAAGTACATTTACCTGTGACTGTCCAATATTTAATCTAGGTCGCGTATATTTTTTCTAAGAAACGCGACCTAGATTTGATATTTGACAGTCAAAGGTAAATTTCGGACTGTTCGAACAAAAGCATGACGTCACATCCTTGTTTTAATAGGAAGTATATCACGGTCGCATATCATGTGATACGCAAATGATATGTTCCATTGGAATCCCCTATGATTTAACCAGGTAAATACTGTCTTAATCTTTTTAATATGAATTATGCAAGGTCTATCATGTGACCATCATTATTAGTTATATGATTTTAATCGATTCTGGTCAAGAATGGATGTATATTCAGAGAACATTTTAACAAAAAATGTTGTATCTCTCCGTGCACCATATCGTAGCATGTGCTGTGCATCGAAAATTCTCTTTTTTAGTGTTTTATGAATAATATATTCTTGGCCAGTATAGATTACCATCATATAATTGATAATGATTATCGTATGATAGGCCTAAGATAATTTCTGAAAATAAGTACACTGAAACAGACATTATTCAGATGTTAAACTTTCTGATCGACAACATTTTTGTGGTGTTTGGAGGAAAGGTCTGCCAGCAAATTGTCGGAATTCCAATGGGGACCAATTGTGCCCCACTCCTTGCCGACATTTTCCTTTACTCGTTCGAAGCTGAATTCATTCAATCTTTGGTCTCTGAAGGGAAAAGATACTTAGCTTCTGACTTCAACTTCACTTACAGATACATAGACGATGTGTTGTCCATCAATAATCCAAAATTCGCGGATTACCTGAGCAGTATCTATCCTTCGGAACTTGAAGTCAAAGAAACTACAGAGACAAATAATTCAGCATCCTATTTGGACATAATGTTGTCCTACGACACTGATGGTCACATGAACACCTCACTCTATGACAAACGTGACGACTTCAATTTCAGCATTACGAACTTTCCTTTTCTGAGTAGCAACATCCCTTCATCGCCTGCTTATGGCGTTTTCATATCTCAGTTGATACGCTATGCCAGAGCAAGTACCAAATATACGGATTTTGTTCTGAGAGCTAGGCGTCTTTCAGATAAGCTTCTCAGTCAGGGATATGTTTGTGACCGACTAACATCGTCACTGAGGAAGTTCTACGGTCGATATGGGGAACTCGTCATACACTTTGATGTCCCACTATCCAGAATGGTGGATGATATTCTGTCATAGACCATTTGAACCATCCAACCAAAGATTGTACTCTTTATCTTCCAAAATGGAAGTAACCGGATGTGACAGTTCTACCGAATTGAAGCGACGGGTGTTGCATGCAAGCAGGAGATGCTTACTCTTCCTGGGCACCTGGTCTCACTCTCATATCGGGAGTTCGCTTCTTTTCATATGGTGGAGGTTTTTGTTTCTGTTTGCTTTGGTTCCTGTTTTATCCTGATTTTGTATGCCTTCGGTTTCTGATTTTCTGAATTATCGATTTTGTACTGTAGACAGGGATATGGTCATTGTCCATATTTGTCATTCATTTCAAGTAAATTTAGACAGTGTACAATTAATTTATTAATCGATGGAGATTCCCGTGGAACATGTCATATTCGTTTCACGTGATATGCCACAATGTATATGCAGTAGATACGTGTACAACTTTAACCTTCTTTAGAAAACTTATTTTGAACTATACTACTTGAACTAAGCAGCGTGAAGCTTTGGTATTTGTACGTGCGTTTGCGACAAGAAGGATTACTGTAGAAAGGGAAATGATTGTGGTGGCTTTACTTTCGCTATGTTCAAGGTTTTATATTTTTCCACGAACATCATTAAATCTTCGCAATTATTTTGTATTATTATACCTCTACTTGTTCATTCCTTTATAAAAAGATACTCATTAATTTATATATTTTCATTTTTGTGCATGAAAATCGGTGGTTGCGTCTAACCAACAGGAGATGCTTACTCCTCCCGGGCATCTGATCCAACCTCTGGCTTGATAGGGGTCCGTCGATGCTCAATTTGGTGTTCTATTGTGAGTGTTGTTGAGATTATCGTGAGGATCTTCTTTAACTCATTTGTGTCACACTTATGCACTTAGCCGTATGGAGCTCGTGAATAAGTTCCCCGCGAGGGGTTTGACAGTAAGTGCTTTGAATATTTTCCCCTGATATGGTCACCATTGTACTTTCTATGTAGACATAACCTCAGACAGTGCTGTGCATGTATTTATGTATTGTTTTCATTTTCGTGCGTGAACATCGACGGCGGGTGCAGCTAGCCAACAGACAATGCTTACTCCTCCCGGGCACCTGATCACACCTCTGGGTTTCTATGTCTATAGAAATATGTCTTTGCATCAGCTGATAAAGCAGCAAACAACACCATTATCATTTGAAAACGTTACTACATATCAACTTTGGTTTCGGAACTTTTGTCTACTAATACATGTGTCAAAAGCAATAAAAGTGCATGTAACATTTTAAGCAAGCATAACAGTGAACTGTCTTCATTCAATATCTCTAGTTCTAAATTGGATCTCCCAACACTATATTGCATACCGAAACTGCACAAGTCTCCTTACAAATTTCGATTTATTGCTAATTCTAGTAACTGCTCCACTCCAATTTTGTCTAGAAATCTGACGTCAGCACTTACTGCTATTAAAGAACACATGACTACATGTAGATATTGTGAAACGGTTCTAAACAGAAACGATATAAATTTATTTTGGTCTATTAAGAATTCAGGGGATGTAATTGACAGAATGAAATCTGGAAATTTCCAAGCCAATACGATTTCTTCATACGACTTCTCTAATATGTAAACCACACTTCCTCATGACAAAATTAACGATCGATTATCTAATCTCATTAAATGGTGTTTTGATCGAGAGCGAAAAACTTACATTTGTACATCTGAATCGAAGCGTTTCTTTTCCTCGACAGACTACAAATCATACAAATCATGGACATGTACTGACCTGTGTAATGCCTTGTCCTTCCTCATGGACAATATTTATGTTAGATTTGGTGAGGATCTATACAAGCAGAATGTAGTAAGTCCTATGGGAACTAACTGTGCGCCTCTTGTTGCAGATTTTATACACTTATGAAAAAGAATTTATCCAACATCTTCAAAAGCAAAGGAAATTTGATGAGCTTAAATGTTTCAATAATACTTCTAGGTATCTGGATGATATTCTAACCATTGACAATCCTGCTTTGGAATTATATAAGAATGAAATTTATCCACAAGAATTAACCCTTAACAAGGCAAACCTTTCAAATACAGAAACACCGTTTTTGGACCTAAATATCAAAATTGTAAACGGAAAGATTCATACAAGTGTATATGACAAAAGGGATGATTTTGGATTCAACATAGTAAATTTCCCCTGGCTTGACGATGATGTTCCAAGATTACCGCCATACGGCATTTACATATCACAGCTCATCCGGAACGCTAGAGCATGTACTGATATTTTGGATTTTCACAGTAGAAATTTACAAATTACAAAAAAACTTTAAGGTCAAGGTTTCCGCTTTCATAAACTAGTTCAGACTTTCTGGAAATTTTACAAAAATGACAGTCAACTTCTTTTAAAATTAGGATCTATACATGCAACAGAGTACATAACTATGGGTATTACACAACCTGTCTTTTATGGTGATATGATAAACAAAATAAAAAGGATCAAAGGAAGGCAGCGTTACCATCAAAAAAGCGTCAGAATCATCAAACGCCTTTTATACCGTGGATATGATCCTAATGTCACCAGACGGACACTAGGCTTGGTACTTGACCAATCTACAGTCCTGTACAAGCGCATCCTTGAGACTTGCACACTGACTGACCCTGACGACGGGACTCCATGACAGGCCCTGTCCAAACCTCTTTAGAGAAGACAGGGCCCCGACCACCTGTCCTCTCTGAATGTCAGTCGGACTCCTCGGGTGATTACATACATGAGCTCGCTACAGCCGGCAGAGCACGGACTGTATTACGCATGCCCTCTTTTTATATCCATTTACATATTCATCTGTGCCTCTGGGGCCTCTACGTTTCGCGGTCGTGTTTGTGTGATGTCATCTTACAGTGAGGAGGTTGTTTCATACCACAATTGTACGTTCATCGAGACCTCTGGGTAATTGGAGAAGTGAGAGGGTTGTGCGCACGTAATCCAGGATAATCACACCATTAGCTACTTACGTGACAAATGGCCGTCCAAAGTCGGCGCCGGTTGCCCATTGGTCTCGTCGGTTTATGTGTAGTCTTTTGTGTTTGATGTTTACATGTCGTGTGTCTCTTTTCCGTCTCTTGCTGTAACCGTCTTTTGTGTTTTTGCATCGGGTGTTTTGCTGTTGATGCTACAACGGGGTCTTGCTGGAGATCTCCTCCCTTCTTCTAGGGGTCCGTCTATGCTAAATTTGATGCTCTATTGTGAGTGTTGTTGAGGTTATCGTCACGGTCTTCTTTAACTCATTAAAACTAGCTGTATCTCAGATAATTAGAATATTTCCCAGAAAAGGGTGCGTTTGTTGGGAGTACTTTTTCCCTAGCGAAAGTTTCGAAATGGGGCGGAGCTACATTGCGTGACGGTAGAATAAAACAGTTTTAGATACAGTGTCCCTGAAAATAAATTTCATTGAAAACGTAAAATTTATTCCAAGGGGTCTAGATTGAGGTAAAAAAGATCCATGAAAAGTTTTATTTGAAAATATGCAGAAACGACCTTAATATTGTCGATTTTTTTTAATAATTAAATATCCATATACCTCTATTGTGAAAATTCTAGGTGGCGCTAGTGCAATGAACTAGAGCTGCGCACCCCGAATTCAAAAATGACGTTTTTAAAGGTCTATAACTGCAAATATATGTGTTAGATTCGAATGAAAATTTGAATTTATATAAATCAGAATGTATACTTTCATTTGAAAAGAAGGAGTTTGCATTCCAAAATTTTGTAAAATTAAGGAGGTATTGAACACTTGGACGCCAAATTCAATTTCTCTAAAAATTTCAGAAATTAAATATTTTTTATCTGTCCATAACTATACAAACTTACATTTGATTCTATCCACAGGAAAATTTTCTACGACATTTTGAAATATGCATAAATCGACGTTTTTACGAATTTCTTGATGACGTCATAATATTGAAAGTGTCATTCCAGTTCTCGTAAAGCTATTGGAAAATAATTTTGATTTAACTTCCAAAATATCCATAAAGGTATTACACTTTCATATGGAAAAGATAAGATGAATTGTGTTTTAAACACAGGTAGGATACTTGAATAAAAGATGACACTGTCGCTAAATAAATTGCAATTTCGAGTAAATTTACTTTAGTTGCTAGTTAATTATTAAGAATCCTGTGGATGAATCTTTGACAAAAACTATCAAAATTATCAAGAATGTCTAGAGATGATTTCATGATTAAATGGGAAATTTTGAATTCAGGATCAAAATATTACAAGGCTTTATATTTTCCAATTTTATCTTCCAAATTCGTCAATTTTCAATGAAGTGACATCCACTTTAATGTAACATAAACTTGTCAACGAATACACCGTGATGAAGATTGAATTTTCTATTTTATATATGCTAAGTTTCAATGCAATACGTTTAGTAATAATGTTTTATTGCATTTTGAACGCGAAGGTTTGTGACGCCATTTTCCCCTGCTAACGTCGAAATGACGTCGTGGTTTGCTCATGGATAAAACTCCCAAAGTCCTTAATTTCAAAAATCGCCATAATTTCTTCAAATGACGCCGGAAATTATTCAAACGTCATCAGGATACTCAAATGCTTATATCAATCGGAGTATCAAAAGTTTTAAGGGAGTTAAGACTTTACTTTTCCTAGGAAGCGAGAAAACAAATAATGCCGCCGCCATCTTGGTGTTCAAACCCTCATTAATTAATTTTCTGGAACAACGTCCCTTTAAAGGAAGTATACAATTGAGGGAGTTTGCATAATTCTGGTGTCCATGCTGCCAATTTATCTGTGCTTAAATGATGCTATTCAATTTGAAGACGTTAAACATTTATACCACTTGGTGAGTGTCACTGCTAGTGGACCAGGAGTCCCCGAGGGCACATGTAGCCAAGTTCGATCAATTTCGGTTGATCGTTTCTTCAACGCATTCTAAAATTTCTGTTATCAAAATTTCTTGAAATTTCTAAAAAGTGGGTCCTGCAGCATCATATCCCACCCATCCTGCTACGTCTTTCGGTACCCTTTCTCGACATAGTAAATTTCATACTTTTTTGGCATATTGCATTGTTGAGATTTGAGGATCACTGACGAGGGTTGAGTACCCGAAACGTGCATGTCTGGTCCATGCTGCCAATTTATCTGTGCTTAAATGATGCTATTCAATTTGAAGACGTTAAACATTTATACCACTTGGTGAGTGTCACTGCTGGTGGACCAGGAGTCCCCGAGGGCACATGTAGCCAAGTTCGATCAATTTCGGTTGATCGTTTCTTCAACGCATTCTAAAATTTCTGTTATCAAAATTTCTTGAAATTTCTAAAAAGTGGGTCCTGCAGCATCATATCCCACCCATCCTGCTACGTCTTTCTGTACCCTTTTTCGACATAGTAAATTTCATACTTTTTCGGCGTATTACATTGTTTTGATTTGAGGATCACTGACGAGGGTTGAGTACCGAAAACGTGCATGTCTGGTCCATGCTGCCACTTTATCTGTGCTTAAATGATGCTATTCAATTTGAAGACGTTAAACATTTATACCACTTGGTGAGTGTCACTGCTGGTGGACCAGGAGTCCCCGAGGGCACATGTAGCCAAGTTCGATCAATTTCGGTTGATCGTTTCTTCAACGCATTCTAAAATTTCTGTTATCAAAATTTCTTGAAATTTTTAAAAAGTGGGTCCTGCAGCATCATATCCCACCCATCCTGCTACGTCTTTCGGTACCCTTTTTCGACATAGTAAATTTCATACTTTTTTGGCATATTGCATTGTTTAGATTTGAGGATCACTGACCAGGGTTGAGTACCGAAAACGTGCATGTCTGGTCCATGCTGCCAATTTATCTGTGCTTAAATGATGCTATTCAATTTGAAGGCGTTAAACATTCCATCCACCATACCTATTTCCTCCGACTTCGCGTCGAGAAATAGGTCTTAATTTTCACAGATTTTGGTAATATTACATTGTTTAGACTGAGTATCACTGACGAGGGTTAAATTTCCGAAACGTGCATGTCTGGTTCATGCTGTAAATTTATCTGCCCTAAAATGATGCTAATGAATTTAAAGACGTTAAACATTTCTTCTTCTTGGTGAGTGTCACCGCTGGTTGACCAAGAGTCCCCAAGGTCACATGTAGCCGAGTTCGATATATTTCTGTTGGTCGTTTCTTCAAACGCATTTGAACATTTCAGTTTACAAAATTGTCTCAATTACTAAACCCTGGGTCCTGTAGCATCATATCCCAGACATCTTGCTACGTCTTTCGGTATATTTAGGAGTAATTTTCACAGATTTTGGCAATATTACATTGTTTAGACTAAGGATAACTGACGAGGGTTTAATACCCTAAACGTACATGTCTGGTCAATGCTGTAAATTTATCTGCTCTAAAATGATTCTAATGAATTTTAAGACCTTAAACACTTGTCTCGGGAAACCACAATCATGCAAACTTTCTCAATGATATCCTTTAACTGTATGATAATAGACAAAATAAATCACAGATGATAAGAGTTTCATATGCATCAGACGTTTGAAAGCTATTGTATATATATATATATATATATGTGTGTGTATATATAGCTGAATCGTTTCATGAACTATGATTTAATTTTAAGTCGTTAAAATAGTTTTGAACATTAAAAGGTATCGACAATATTACTTACGATGTATCTATTATCATGGCCGTATTATTAATAAAAAGATGACACGTATACAGAATCAAATAGAATCATTTATGTCTCTTTTTTTTCCATTGTTACATAGAGAAGAACATAGGGTACATGTAGCCAAGTTCGATCAACTTCGGTTGATCGTCTGTCTCTTTAACGCATGCATTTGAAATTTTCTGTTACAATTGTTTTTGAAATTTCTAAAACGTGGGTCCTGTAGCATCATATCCCACCGATTCTGTTACGTCTTTTTGGTTCATTTTTGGACATAATCATTGTCATACTTTTTGGCCATAATTATTTTACATTGTTTAGACTGAGGATCACTGACGAGGGTTTTGTACCCGAAACGTGCATGTCTGGTCCATGCTGTAAATTTATCAGATCTTAAATGATGCTATTGAATTTAAAGACGTTTAACATTTGAACTACTTGGTGAGTGTCACTGCTGTTGGACAAAGAGTCCCCGAGGGCACATGTAGCCAAAACAAAGAAGGGGATCTTCAACAACACCAGGTTGTAGCACCCACAGCAAAACCCCCAAAACACACAATGCAAAAACACAAAGCATACAAGCACAGAAAGAGACGCATAAGGGACAAGGAAGGTCAACGTACAACACAGAAACATTAAACACAAAGGACTAAACATAAACCAACGAGACCAATGGGGCAACCGGTGCCGACTTAGGACGGCCATCTGCCACGGACATAGCAGAAGGTATGGTTATCCTGGATTACATGCGCACAACCCTCCCACTTTTCCGATTACCCAGACGTCTCGAAGAACGTACAATTGTGGTGTAAAACAACCTCCTCACTGTCAGATGACCACACACAAACAAGACCGCAAAACATAGGCGCTCAAGCAACACAGAGGAATATGTAAATGGATATAAAAAGAGGGCGTACGTAATACAATCCGTGCTCTGTCGCCGCGAGCTCATGTATGTTAACACCCGAGGAGTTCGACAGACATTCAGAGAGGACAGGTGGTCTCGGCCCTGTCTTCTCTAAAGAGGTTTGGACAGGACCCGTCATGGAGTCCCGTTGTCACAGTCAGTCAGAGTGCAAGTTTTAAGAATGCGCTTGTACAAGACTGTAGATTGGTCAAGTACCAAGCCTAGTGTCCGTCTGGTGACATTAGTATCATATCCACGGTATAAAAGGCGTTTGATGATTCTGACGCATTTTCGATAGTGATGTTGTCTATGTTTGATCCTTCTTATCTTGTTAATAATGTCACCATAAAATGCAGGTTGTGAAATACCCAAAGTAATATACTCCGTTACCTGCATGTATTGGTCCGAATTTCAGAAGAACTTGACAATATTTTTTGTAAAATTTCCAGAAAGTCTTTACTAGTTTGTGAAAACGAAAACCTTGTCCTAAAAGTTTCTTGGTAATTTGTAAATATCTACCATGAAAATCCAAATCATCAGTAAATGCTCTAGCATACCGGATGAGCTGTGAAATATAAATACCATAGGACGGTAATCTAGGAACATCACCGTCAAGCCAAGGGATATTTACTATGTTAAATCTAAAATTATTTCTTTTGTCATACACCCTTGTATGGATCTGTCCATTGACAATTTTGATATTTAGGTCCAAAAACGGTGTTTCTGTGTTTGAAACGTTTGCCTTTTGATGATTCTGACGCATTTTCGATAGTGATGTTGTCGATATTTGATCCTTCTTATCTTATTAATAATGTCACCATAAAATGCACTTTATGAAATACCCAAAGTAATATACTCCGTTATCTGTATTGGTCCGAATTTCAGAAGAAGTTGACAATATTTTTTGTAAAATTTCCAGAAAGTCTTTACTAGTTTGTGAAAACGAAAACCTTGTCCTAGAAGTTTCTTGTTAATTTGTAAATTTCTACCACGAAAATCCAAATCATCAGTAAATGCTCTAGCATACCGGATGAGCTGTGAAATATAAATACCATAGGACGGTAATCTAGGAACATCACCGTCAAGCCAAGAGGTATTTACTATGTTAAATCCAAAATCATCTCTTTTGTCATACACCCTTGTATGGATCTGTCCATTGACAATTTTGATATTTAGGTGTTTCTGTGTTTGAAACGTTTGCCTTGTTTAGAATCAATTTTTGTGGATAAATAACATTTTTATACTTTTCAAAAACAGGATTGTCCATAGTAAGAATATCATCCAGGTACCTAGAAGTACCAATGAAGCATTTCACATCATCATTTTTTCTTTGTTTTTAAAAATTTTGGATGAATTCCTTTTCATACGTGTATAAAAAATAAATCTGCAACAAGAGGCGCACAAATAGTACCCATAGGAATCCCTACAACCTGCTTGTAGAGTTTCTCACCAAATCTTACATAAATATTGTCCAAAAGGAAGGACAGGGCAATGCACAGGTCACCACATGTCCATGATTTGTATGATTTGTAATCTGTGGCGGAAAAGAAACCCTTCGATTCAGAAGTACAAATGTAAGTTTCCCCTCTCGATCAAAACACCATTTAATGAGTTCGGACAGTCGAGCATTTATTTTGTCGTGAGGAAGCGTGGTGTACAGTTTAGAAAAGTCGCAAGAAGATATCGTATTTGCTTCAAAATTTGTTCATTTCATTTTGTCAATCACATCCCCTGAATTTTTAATAGACCAAAAGAAGTTTACGACATTCCTGTTCATGACAGTTTCACAGTATTTTGCCACGTGTTCCTTTATAACCGTGAGTGCTGACGTCAGATTTCTAGACAAAATTGTTGTTGAGCAGTTGCTAGAATTACCAATGTATCGAAACTTGTAAGGAGACTTGTGAAGTTTTGGTATATAGTATAGTGTAGGGAGATCCAATTTAGAAGTAGGGATGTTAAAAGAAAAAATTTCACTGTTATGTTTTTTCAAAATATCGGGAACACTTTCATTGCTTTCGATATAAGTATTAGTAGAGAAAATAAAAAACTAAAGCTGATATGTAGTAGCGTTTTCAAATAATTATGGTGTTGTTGGCTGCCTTGTCTGCAGGCGCGAAGACATATTTTTCATGTAAATTATGTAACTTGGATTTGAAATATCTTTCAGATTTAGAAATTGGATTTTCAAAAAGTTGAGGATTTTTGTGGTAGCTATCTATTAGAATATCGATAATATCCAAATGAGGTTTTTCCAGTCATTCAGAGCATGCGATTCGACTCCTTCCGATTTACACCATCGTTTGGTATATCTATCTAAAGCTTCCTTTAGCACTTTGCGACATTTAATAAATCTATCTTGGACGGGATTCTATACTGAGATCCTTTCTTAGAAGACCACGGAGCTTCCTGTCTTTGATATTTGAAAAGTCACCTGTAATGATATGACCAGCTGATTTATATAGATATGCAGACGTTGCATATTCTCAAGAGGAAGGACATGATTCAAGTATTTTAGGATCTTGTGTAACTTTGTTGTAGTTAAAAATGAAATTTCGAATAGGTCTCTTATATTTGTAACAAATAAGAGGAGGTTCTAAATTTTCAAAATATTGAGGAATGGCACTTTGTACGCGATGATTCCGAAAAATATTAGAGGTGTTCAGAAGATCAAATTCTTTGTTAATAAATTGAATGGTATTTTTATGAATCGTCGTTTAGGGGAGGTGTTTTTAACCAAAGGATATACTTTATTTTGTGCAAATGCAACAATGATGTTTAGCCTGAATCAATCAGTGTTTCTTAAGAATGCAACCAGTGCTTCATCCAAGATAGATTTCAATTGAACTGCTGGAACTGAAGAGAGAGCATGTAGCAGTTCATGTCAGCCGCCGTTGCGTGCAATGATCAGTAGATCTTTGAGGGTACGATGTACTCTAGCTCTTTTTCTGAGTTTTTTATTTCGCCTTTTACCGCGAGACCTATGCTTCCTTTTAGTGTTAGGGCGGATTGAAATACATTAGTGTTTGAAGAGTTCGATCAACCAAGTTCGATTTCTAAAACGTGGGTCCTGCAGCATCATATCCCACCCATTCTGCTACATCTTTGTGGTACATTTTTCGACATAATCATTTTCATACTTTTTGGCCATTTTACATTGTTGAGACTGAGGATCACTGACGAGGGTTTAGTACCCGAAACGTTCATGTCTGGTCCATGCTGTAAATTTATCAGATTTTAAATGATGCTATTGAATTTAACAGTCCAAGAGAATACTGGAAACAGTAATATTACTAAAAACAATAATATAACTTAAATTGGAGTTATTTTTCTTGGAAATTTATCCCTTTATATTACTGGAAGCAATAATACTATTTAGATAGTCAGTTCGCTTTTATACCAGTGGATTCGGGGAGAAATGAGGGTGATAAGGTGTGGTATCTCATTCAAATGTACACTGAAAATTTATTCAAAACATCAGGACATTTTTTTCCCTACAATATTTAAGAAAACTATGATATCAGAAAGAAGAAAAAGAGAAAATAGGTTCCAAATGGACATAATTTTCACTTTTCAGTAAAAAAAAATGTTCATATATAATTGATTTGTTGTTGAATGAAAGAATTATATGATAGAGACTGTGCTTGTAGCTTTAAAACTTTGCTTTGTCTATCAGTCAGGGGCATCAATGATTTCAGTCCTCTTTGGAAGTGACTGATACTCATAATTTATTTTTCGATTTCCTTTGTATTTTAACACAATCAAAGATATTCATTTTGCAAAATGATAGAAATCAGTCATACAAAAATGATTGAATCCCGTCATATTCTAAAGTTTGTCCATTTGATTGCCTTTACTACACTATTTTTGGAAATCTAATTCCAAGGATTTGTAGTACTTTCTATTCTGCACCCAATGAACTCATCAAATGAAAATGTGCAGGAATGAATTTCTAGAAATAAGAATGCGCGCAAAAAGTATGGAATTCAGTCTTTGGAGGTAAAGCAGTAAGTAAAGTCAAAATCAAAATTACTGATGTCAGTAATTTCTGAAAGAGTATTGAAATCAGTGATGCCCCTGACTGTCTATTTTACAGAAAGATGTAATATAGAGTGGCAACATTAATGTTTTCAATAATATCAGGGATTATTGTTAACAGTTATATTACAGTTTTAAGTAATATTACTGTTTTTAGTATTCTCCTGGACTATTTAAAGACGTTTAACATTTGAACTACTTGGTGAGTGTTACTGCTGGTGGACCAAGAGTCCCCGAGGGCACATGTAGCCAAGTTCGATCAACTTCGGTTGATCGTCTGTCTCTTTAACGCATTTGAAATTTTCTCTTACAAAATTTCTTGAAATTTCTAAAATGTGGGTTCTGTAGCATCATATCCCACCCATTCTGCTACGTCTTTTTGGTACATTTTTGGGCATAGGGTCCGCTCACCAGTTTCTCTTACCCGGTCACGCGACACAGAAATATTGCGCAATCATACATGATTTGACGTCATCTCATTTTATGTCTATATATTTCACATTATTATACTATATATCAATCTGTTCGTTATATCTACAGCTTTTATATGATACTAGTCTCAATGTCATGTTAAAATTGCAGTACATAATAAATATCATACATGTTTGCTGAAAAAGGTTTAGAAAATTGACCCAAAATTCAAGGTTTTTGCCATTTTTCTGTGTATTGTTCTGGTCTCCTGGAAAAATTTCAGAAATAATGCCTGTATTTCATTAAAGCTATTATCTTATACTCCATTTTAGCCAAATTTTAAAAATTTCCCAAACATGTAACTCAAAAAATGTGTAAAAACCCCAAAACTTCATATTTTCCCTTATGAAGTCTTGTCAAACAGGGAAAATCCGGTACGCCTTTTAAAATATCTATATTTAGACTAAATAAGTCATGTGACCTAAACACTTTATTGCTCTTACACAAGGCAGGCATACTCTACAATATGGATCTTACCATAATAGACTAATTTCATAATGGTCTTCTCAACCCATCTTTCAAAACCACTCAATTTCCCCTATTTCAGCTTTTCCACCTTGGACATTTTGGGTTTACTCTAAAAACCGGTGAGCTGACCCTAATAATCAATTTAATTTTTTGGCCATTTTACATTGTTTAGACTGAGGATCACTGACGAGGGTTTAGTACCCGAAACGTGCATGTCTGGCCCATGCTGTAAATTTATCAGATTTTAAATGATCCTATTGAATTTAAAGACGTTTAACATATATACATGTACAATAAATACAACAAATATCGTAGGTGTTCACAAATATTTGAAAAAAGATAAGATAGGAAATAACAAATTACATTTAACATATAGGATCTTCATTTTCATTTCATACGATTTATTATGAAACGAGTTGTGTGTTTTTTTTATATAGCCGAGCCTTCTAACGTGAAATTGACGTATCTGAGAACTAGAGGCTAACCACGCCTAACCAAGAAGTTTACATGTCTGCTACACCTTTAGGAATAGTTCCCCATCGTATAGATTTGATGTGCGTAAAGAGAAAAATATTTCATTTGTTTAATATTTAATGCAATTATTAAAAAAGTTTTAATCATATTAAATCTGCATCAGAATTAAACGAAAGACCGATATTTGGAATGTCACACTTGTCAAAGTTTAGGTGATTAGGTTCCAACTTTGACCAATCGCATTCAAGCAGAGCGATATGTAACAAGTTGTAACATTTGATTATGAATCGGCTTTATAAAACGGGTTTATCATGTGATAAATATGAATATCAAAGGAGGACAAGACCTAATAGATAATAAAGACGTGTAAACATTAACCCAGAGCATGTGGTATGAAGTTTGGTTGTTAAATCGAATATCATGGAAGACAAGATTATTTTGAAAAAAAATAATACATATAAAATAGAGCTTTCGAGTAATTTCTTTATTAATTTTACAACATTTTGAAATGCAAAATCGTTTTTTTCATATGAAAGTACACATTCTCATTTGTATAAATTCAAATTTTCATGCGAATCTAACACATTCGCAGTTAAAGAACTTTAAAAACGTCATTTTTGAATTTGGGGTGCGCAGTTCAAATTTATTGCACTAGCGCCACCTACAATGTATTGGATTTATACAACAGAGGTATATGGAGATTTAATTATAAAAAAATCGACAACATTAGGGTCGTTTCTGCAGATTTAAAAATAAAAACTTTAATAGATCCTTCTTTCCTCTACCGAGACCCTTTGGAATAAATTTTACGTTTTCAATTACAATTTATTTTCAGGCACACTGTATCTTTTAAGGGTTAGGGCCACGAAGCTTGTACTTTATAGATTTTTAAACTTTGATTTGTCACTTTTGAACATGTAGCCAAGTTCGATCAATTTCGGTTGATCGTTTCTTCAACGTATTCTAAAATTTCTGTTTTCAAAATTTCGTGAAATTTCTAAAACGTGGGTCCTGTAGCATCATAGTGGGATCCTGCTACGTCTTTCGGTACGCTTTTTCGAAATAGTAACTTTCATCCTTTTTTGGCATATTACATTGTTTAGATTTGAGGATCGCTGACGAGGATTAAGTACCCGAAACGTGCATGTCTGGTCCATGCTGCCAATTTATCTGTTCTTAAATGATGCTTTTCAATTTGAAGACGTTTACATTTGATTTATTCTCCTTAGAATAGCGAATCAACGTTTTGTGAACAATACGTTTATAGATAGCTTTTTGTCCTCCGAAAACACCAAAATCGGCAATATTCCATAAAATTGCTGCAAAAACAAAATATTTCTAGTCAATTAGTAATAGCCGCATTAACTACCATGAAAAAAATATTCTGTAAAAGGTTTTCATTATACATGTATCTTTTTGTCATAAACCTTTTTTTTTCTTAGTTAAAATTCTTCCGAAAAAGACAAATTTCCTACCAATTTTCGCCAAATTTTCATCAAAAACGTCAAAATGACGTCACTTCATGACGTCATAACAGTCAAATCACGCTTTGTTTGGTGATATTTTCTTTTTCATTAAAAGCAATATACATCTGTGTTTTTAATGAGAGATATCAAGTACTTCCCATGAAATTTAATTAGAAAATTAAGGGCCGATTTAGGGGTCTGGGCCCTATCCCTTTAGGTATATTTGGCAAGATTCAAAATTCATCACCTAGGATATCTTTTCTTTCAGAATTTAGACTTGAACATTCAAGTAAATAATGAAATCCATCCCCTAATTGTCCTGGATTACATACATTAGAAATCCTATCTTATCAATATATTTTTGCCATATACCGCGCATAAGATTTCTAATGCAAAACGTACGAAATCAATTAGTTTTAATCAACTTAATATCCATAATCTTTAATTGATATTTAATCGTCTCTTTGAAATTATCACTTATAACTACGTGTTTGTAATTAATTATCAAGAGAAACATAACAACGAACAATAATCAAATAATTTTTGCATGTGCCACAAAATCGTTTTATCGAAAGTGTATATATATTTTTTCTGCAACCTGCGATACCGCGAAATTAAATCTACCTCAATTGACTACATGTAGGAATTCGCGAACTTTTGACACCGCCAAATAAAACCCGTTTATGTTATTTAGTACCATGAACTTTGAGTTTGACGTAGTGACATTGACCTAAGACTTTGATTAATTACATTTATGACAGATAGGCTTTTGATGTCTCGTATATATATTTCTTGTGACATGAGCTTTTGACCTTAAACCTAGTTACCTTGACCTCATCACTTCGACAATTTATATAATATTAAAATTTATCATAAAATTTTCAAATATAAACACAATTGTAGTCATAAAATAGACAGGAAATGGCACACCTCCGTTACAAATTTGAGCAATAAAGGTCCAAATTTAACTTGCTATAGGGAAGATGTCGTTTTAGTTTGGGAAATATAAGTCAAAAGATAAAGTAACCGTAAGGAAGAATACAGCTTCGTATCCTAACTATTACATTTGTAAAACCAAAAGCTGAATCAGATGGACAGTTACTTTAGATGAGATAAGCATCTTTGGGTCAGAAATCTAGGTCTTTATTTGGAGAAATAGACCTCAAATATTGGAAAAGCTAATTGATGTTAGAGACCAAAGGTCATGGTAATTTCTTCCTTTGATCAGTTTTTGTCGTAAGAGGGAAACTTTTAAGTGGGGTCAAATAATTACCTATTATAATATGTCTAGTTAGTGTACTAGTGTCTACTTAGTAGAATACTTTGCAATCATGTTAAACACCGTATTTAGAGCTGTTTTATTTTTATATATATAGTTTGAGTTTTCGTAGCACTCGATGCAATTTCAAGACGTAATATCTATTTAACCTTAATCTATTTAAATTCCATAAAAATGAAAGAAATATAAGAATTTCTTTTATATACTTCAAATTGATCTGTTCTTAAATGATGCTATTGAATTTGAAGACGTTTAACATTTGAACCAATTGGTGAGTGTCAATGCTGGTGGACCAGGAGTCCCCGAGGGCACATGTAGCCAAGTTCGATCAACTTCGCCTGATTGTCTCTTCAACGCATTCGAAAATTCCTGTTAGAAAAAAAAAACTTGAAATTTACAAAATTATGTCCTGTAGCATCATATCCTGCCCATCATGCTACAGTTTGCGGTACATTTTTCGACATAATAATTTTCACACTCTTTGGCCATATAACATTGTTTAGGTTGAGGATCACTGACGAGGTTTAAGTACCCGGAACATGCATGTCTGGTCCATGCATCAAATTGATTTGTTCTTAAATGATGCTATTGAATTTGAAGACGTCGGACATTTAATATGTATGTCCCATTATCATCGTTTTATAAAAAATGATAGATTTTTAATTTAACTTCCAAATTTCACAAAACATATTTTAGATGAGACCTGACTCGCGCTCGAATTTCGCAGGTCAGTAGGTGAAAAGTTATATTTTTTTCAACTAATGAATTTGTTTAATAAGAGCGAGCTGCAAAAAAATTAGGGGTTAGAGATACTAGTTTTTATTGATGCGTTCTAGGCCGAATTACAGGATTAAATTTATACCAGTATAGTATTTTTATCACGATCTGAAACTTGTTTTAAAATTTACAAACACATGATATAGAACAATAATGTGATACAGTATGAACACAAACGAAAACTAACCTTTTTCGTAAATGAGTGATCTTTGCTACCAGCATCAGCTCTCCGGTATAAAGTCTCCGATCTTTGAAGACATGTCTGTACGGTATTTAGAAAGCTGGATTTTCCTGCATTGATCGGGCCGAGTAGAAGGATATTTGCATGGCTCACTTTATGAACAGGAACGTACTTTCGTACCTTTCCATTAAAGTCATCCAAAGTCTGAATGAAATATCAAATTTAAGAGAGTAAGTTTCTCTGTCTATATTTTAAAGAAGTTCTCTAGATTTTCAAGTATATTACAGTTCATATCAAACTAAATTCCAACAAGAAATTTCCCCATTATGTAATTTCTTTCAGAGCTGATGTAGACCAATTTTTATTTTACCACCTTTTCCAATTTCTTAAAATAGCTGTACAAACCGGAAGTACGTCAGAAGTGTGTAAAAGGGAACCACGTTTCAAAACGCTATATAAAAAGATGTACATGCATGTTGTGGATACATGTACTAATGTTCTATTATAAATGCCAAAATAAAGGACATATCAAATAAGAGTGTATGAGTGATAAATATGATAAAAGAGCATTTAATAATGAAACCTAAATCTCTAAATTAAAACTACTAATGTACATAATTTATTTATATACGTACGTACATGTGTTTATATATTTTAAACGACCTTCAGGATCCTAAAGTTTATCTCAGAGAGGGATTCTAAGGCATATATAGATAAAAAAATATTCAGGGAATCTATTCTTCCTTTTCCCCCGGAAAGAAAATGGGGCTGGGGGTAAGCCGTCTAATTCGGAAAAAAATCTGCATGTTTGGCAAATCCAAGGGGTATTGACGTCCTAACCGTCTAGATCACGCTTGTAGATAGTTTGGGTCGGGTAGAGGGTATCCTATTTACCAAATTCTATAATTTCCCCGGCACTCTAGCTGACTCCCTCCCATTCATCCTATTGATACCACCCTCCTCCGTTGACATTTGTACCTCCCCATTTCCAGTCGGCACGTACGTACTTCAATAAATATTACCTTCCTTACATTGGAAAAAGCATGCCATGTACATGTTAAAAGAGGGAGAAATTAGGTCTGTGGAATAACCCTGAGAATTAAATGTAAAAATATAAGTCATCGACATGTTCAATGTACATGTACTAATTTTTGTGAGCGGGGAAAAAAGAAATAAAGAAGGAAAAGATACAAGCTAGATTTTTTACATATGTACATGCCCCAAAAGTCAGTTTGTAACAACTGTTAAAGAAAAATACTAAATAAATATTTCCAGACATAAGTCTCGTCTCCGGACGCCCCCCCTCCCCTTTCATAAATAACGAAACGATGTTTGACGATTGTTGTTTTGTAAAACAAAAAAATTTAATGAATGTAAACAAATTAATGTCTATCAAATGTTTAATCAAACGGATCCGTGTGGAACATCGAAATACGCAAGAATTTCAATTTTCAATATGCAGAGCATAACCTGAAATTACATGTTTACAAATTTTTCGATAGATTGGGATGGGGACCTAAATTTTAAATGCGGAAGGAGTTGCGACTGAATTTCTAAAAAAAAAATTGATAATCATAAACAAGATACCATATCAAATACTTGTATATGTATTCCGGGTATATATTTAAGAAATAAAAAATGACAAGCCGGGCTCTTTTGTCTCATAATGCCCGAGGGTCCTCAGCGAATCACATTTATTACCGAGCCGCGTACCTCGGACATGAAAATGCCGGTTTCTCTCTCTCTCTCTCACGTACTGAGATACTCGATCAGTTAATGTTGACGAAGAACGCTCGTTACTTTCCGTTTAATTCTGAGACGATTATAATTTCATTTTATTTGATATACATTACATGATCACTTAGAACTCCCGGTATTAAATTTCAATAAAATGTCATCTTTTTTTTTTCATGAAATCCTGAGCGGAGCCAGCAGACAACTTTCCAGGCCATATCATTTAATTTTTTGTCGACCCATATTATTTTTTTTCACCTTCATAACTTTATATAACATCAGAAAATAAATTTCATATTATCTTAAATTACATTAATTTTCATTTCTCACCCTCTTCCTAATACATTTGCGTCCCCCCCGCCCCCCCATCCTTTAAGATGATTAGAACATCAATTTGAGAACCAATCTAGACAACTAGGAAAGGCTTTACTTAGGATTTCATATTCTATGAAATTTCGATCTCTCACCCTCCCTTCATTATTTAATATTTTCCGTGTTCATGTAAGTCTTATCAGGAATGGGGAAGAACCCCCCCCCCTCCACCTGGATGGATCCGACAATAAATATGTACAGGTCTTTTAAAAACACTGATGTTTAATTTACTTTGAAAATCGTCCAACCGAAAACTAATTATAAATGTACCATACAAAAAAAGAGACACATTTACTATATTTTACATTACGTCATCGTGTGAATGTGTAGTGTATACACAAATCAGACGTCACGAATTTGTACTTTCAATTTCGGCGGAAGTTGCAGACTAGTTCTGTGTTTAATCGCTAGCTTGTTATATGGGCTTATAAATCGCTGTTTCATGGATAAACGAGACAATATATATTTATTGAACTACCAATACTTTGTAATTTGAGTTTGTTCGGGTATAATATGTAAGTGAAAATACCCACGAGTAGAGGACTTCTTTAATTCTAATTCGAATTTACATTCAGTCATATCTTCTTTTAGTTTTGCATTGAAATAGAAAATTGAAGGAGAGCAGCGTACGAAAATATGCCTTTAATGCTTTTTTTTAAATTCCACTTCCTATTAAATGATATAAAATGTTCTCTCATTCAATGATGTATCGGCACGAAGGAAAACAACGACAAATATTTTTACAACAGTCTTGTCTCGACCGCTTAAATTCCGTTAACGCAGTCTTATCCAGGAGAATGTAGTTAGGAATAACTGATACATTTATACGTGCCATAGATAGAACGCCAAAAAACTTGTCGAAAAGGTGATTGCGATAAAAGGCGGTAAAGACTACTTCCTAACGTATTGGGAAGACAGTACACACTGGATTGACGTACCAGTATCTTGTTGCGAAGACAGGAAGAATAGTAGATAGGACTACTACATGTACACAATTTACAGATAATTATATGGGCACCTTCTAGTCTCTACCATTCTCACAGAGTAATAACTTTAAATGCCCGAAAAGAGCAAAATCAGACCTTGTCTATATTTGAACATTTGTATATAATGTATATATTGTTTTCTGCATTTCATTAAGTAGTACAAACATAGTAAAGACGAAAAGAACGTGGCATCAACATAGTACTACATGTATATTGTGAGCTCTTCTCCGTGTGAATTTTGGGGTTATGATAGTACGAATTTTTTCGGGACAGGAGGTCACTTTAATGAAAATGTGTTACAGATGCAAACTCTTGATCTAGCGTCAGCAAGCAGAGCACAGACTGCTACACACAAACCATAGAACTTTTTTGAATTGATCAACATAGAATCTGTGTTACAAGAAGCTGCTGTGCTTAACAATCTCGTTTGTGATGTCACCTTACTTTGGTTTGGAATTTTCTTCATGAAAGTTAAGAGTTAGAACACTTCCGTATTATTATTATAAACACTTATTTCATGTTGCAGTGTGGAGCAGTTCAAAATCGTTCCCCGTAACTTGATGTTTAGAAGTGCATTAATTATTTCTTTCCAGCTCTGTCGCCTGAAAGAGGCTTTGTTTAGGCCCTTTATCGATTTGACTTCAACGATATTATTTTGCTATTTCGAAAACTTGCCATTGCATTCAAAACTATCGCCGAAATTAAAGGAGGTTATCATCTTCGCACCATCCCTCAAATGCTATTTTTACCATATATTTTATTTGGATATGCTACTGAATCGACCCTACAGAAAATTTTGGGCCGCGCACTCTCTGTAAAGTAGATGTACAGATCTAAATTCAAAGAGTATAATAGGGCGCTATTGAAATGAATTTTGGTGGCTCCGCTGGAAACATCACTGATGAGATTTTAATATTCGAAACACGTGTCTGGTGCAGAAAAAATTGTTTGGAATTTTCTTCATAAAGGTATAGAGCTGGAACACTTCCGTATTCTTACTTGAGAAATTTTATATTAACATAACAATTGTGAGTCTATGGATACCTCTGTGTATCCGGATAAGTAAGAGGGTTGCACACCTGTAGTCCGGATAAGCATACCATTTACTAATGGCAGATGTCCGTCAAAAGTTGTCTCCAGGTGCACATTGATCTCCTTCCTTTTAAATGTATGTATTGCCATTAATATTTGATGTTTTTGTACGTCTGTTTTGATTGTTTTGTATGATGTTCTAGTGAACATTGTTGTAACTTTATCAGTTTGAAGTTTTGTCTGACGCCATTTTTGTTTGACTATCATGTGGGTTTGTTTCGATGTATGAGTGCAGTGTGGTCATGCTGGAGATCCTTTCCCTTTCTTTACAAGTATACATTTTTTGTAGTTTTTAAAAATTCCTTTGAAAAGCCCTTCGAGTAACATTAAATTCAAGCATTTGAAACATTGAACATGATAGCATGTGGCTTTTGATAAGTATATTTCATATCTCTTTTCTTGTTTGGGAACAAATTCACATTTTCATTCACGATGTACTAAACTGACCTGTTTCTAGAGCATCTTGTTAAATTATGAATTGGGTTTTGGAAATTACAAGGACCTGAATGTTCAATTTTGATAGTTTATTTGAGTATGAACGATCTTTTTCGAATCAAAAAGGTTGCATAAAACCGAGCATTTCGCCACCTTAGATGATTAAATATACCATTATGCAGATGGATTACAAATAGATTAGACTGTCATGGACAAGTGTTCTGAGAAAAAATTTGAACATGACTTGTCATTGACTTCCTTGTATATGCGAGTAACTCCACAAAACTGTAAGCCAAAATTAATTGAACATTTACCTACGTTGAAACTCTAAGGATATCTCTGTCTTTCAAATATCGGTTACCATTACCAATTTAAACGCATGTATTAAAAATTCTATTAGATCACTAACCTTACCATCCCAGCTCATGAAATGCACTCTTCTCCATGGTTTGACAAGAAATCTAGGTACTGTAACAGAGAAAAAGACTGATTATTGATCGGTTGAACGTTTTCCAAACTCTATCATCATCTAACACAGTGAGACTCATTGTTCAAAACGTACACTGTACATTATGTAATAGGCATAAAACTCACAAAGCAAATCAAGGACGAGGAGGAAAGCTCTTCATAGACATCAAAGGGAAGGATTCAATGACATGTTACACCATCAAAATATACAGTAGACAAAAATAATATGGAAGTGTTATAACACCCTATCAAACTATGCAGGACAAAACTGTGTTAAGGCATGTCATTTTTCATGACATGTTTATGAGCTAAGGAATTTCAACGATTTAATGAAAAACCATATTTATTTGCAGAATTCATGTCAGATAATCAGTTTGTGAAGGAAGAGATATAGGTCAGTGATGAAAATCAAGATTTTGCTTTATTTGAAAATATGGGTATAATGCAGGAAATTTGTTGCTAAAAAAGCACATTTGTAAGATATAATACACAAAGTGTTGAAATGCACTAATTAGATTTTTACATGTTTTACTATAGTTTTCTTTATTCACATACAATAAAAGAGGTTAAGAACTTTTTAGCTTTACCGAATAAACAGTTAGGGCCATTATTATTCCATACGTAACACAATTTCATGGGATATTACTAACGCAAAAGAAATCTGAACAGTACATCCCGCTTTATTTTCATAGAAATACTGCGATGAGTTAAAGAAGATCCGATCATTTCAACGGCACTTTCAAAGCATTTTCTTGCGCTTATTTCATTCAGTATATATCAAATTTTCAAACTTATCCTCTTTCGGGTGTGTAATAAATTAAAGTGCTCAGTAGAGTCAGAAATGATACATTGTCCATATTAAATTGAAATAGAATATTATTGAAGCTCAATGACTGCTTAAACAGGAGATGAGCAAGAATGATCCAAAATTGTGACAAATGACGGACCTGAATCAGAATTCACTTTGATATATTTAGAATGACAAATATGGATAATGACCATATCCCAATACACAGTACAAATTCGATAATTCAGACAATCATAAACCGAAGACATATAAAATCAGATAGACAATAACCAAAGCAAATAAAGAACCCCCCCCCCCACACACACACACACACACACACACACACCATGTGAAAAGAAGCGAACTCCCGAAATGGGAGTGAGACCAGGTGCCCAGGAAGAGTAAGCATCTCCTGCCTGCATGCAACAGCCTCACTTCAATTTGGTAGAATTCACACCCGGTTTGTTTTTCCATTTCGGAAGATACAAGTATATTCGGTAGTTGGATGGTTTAAATGGTCTAAGACAGAATATCATCCAACATTCGGGAGAGTGGGATATCATAGTGTATGACGAGTTCCCCATGTCGACCGTAGAATTTCCTCAGTGACGAGGTTAGTCGGTCACAAACGTGTCCCTCACTGAGAAGCTTATCTGAAGGACGCCTAGCTCTCAGAACAAGATCTGTATATAAAGTACTTGCTCTCTGGCATAGCGTATCAACTGAGATATGAATGCGCCATGAGCTGGCGATGAAGAAATGTTGCTACTCCGAGAAGGAAAGTTTGTGATGTTGAAATTGAAGTTGTCACGTTTGTCATAGAGTGAGGTGTTCATGTGACCTTCGGTGTCCTAGGACAACATTATGTCCAAATAGGATGCTGAATTATTTGTCTCTGTAGTTTCTTTGACTTCAAGCTCCGAAGGATAGATTCTGCTGAGATAATCCGCAAATTTGGGATTGTTCATGGACAGCACGTCGTCTATGTTTCTGTAAATGAAGTTAAAGTTAGAAGCTACGTATCTTTTCCCTTCAGAGAAGATTGAACGAATTCAGCTTCGTACGAGTAAAGAAAAATGACGGCAAGGAGTGGGGCACAATTGGTTCCCATTGGAATTCCAACAATTTGCCGGAAGATCTTTCCTCCAAACACCACAGAAATGTTGTCGATCAGGAAGTTTAACATCTGAATAATATCTGCTTCATTGTACTTATTTTTAGAATCAGGCTTTTCTTTAACAAAGTAGGCTTTGTCATAATTGATAACAATAAATTTATATTTGCGATTGCCGTTCTTGCTTGTAAAGGCATTACTTATTTGCATGTTAAACAACACATATCGGTCAGTGGTGAATGTTTATTGTAAAAATACTTTGATTCATAAATAATGACAACTTGGAAATGAAAAACCATAAACGGTCGGGTAGGGAACCACCTTAAGATCATTCAATTACCTTTGCTATATTCATATTCTGTTGGTTCTTCTTGTTGTTAATATTTGATTATACTTTGTTTAATATAACCAAATGGAGATGTAGCCCCTGGGGTTGGGATTTTAAAAATTATTTCAAATGATAAAGGCAAATGTTAAGATAGCAATATTTGCTTTAAATTGCCAATATTGAGCAAATTATAAAAGCTACGTGTTCTAAACTTACATGCTGGATGGATATTTGATCAAATGATCATGAATGACCTTGATATACTTTTTTCTGCTGAATTAAATTTTGCCTTTAAATGCCAATCTTGAGCAAAGTATAATCTGTGATACATGTTCCAAAGTTACATTTTGGATGTATCCTTGATCAAACTTTCAATTATAAAAAACAGACACTCAGTGGTCTTCTTTAAAAATGACCAAAGTATAGAATCCCATCCAAGATAAATTTTGTCAAATGCCGTGAGGTGCTTACAGAAGCCTTAGATAATTATACGAAAAGATGGTGTAAATCAGAAGGAGTCGAACCGCAAGCTCTGAATGACTGGAAAAACCTCATTTTAGATATAACGGATATTGTAATAGATAATTTCCATAAAAACCCTTATCTTTTTCAAACTCAACGTTCCAAATCAGAGAGATATTTCAAATCCAAACTAAGTAAATTACATGAAAAATATGTCTTTGCACCAGCTGATAAAGCAGCCAACAACACCATTATCATTTGAAAACGTTATTACATATCAACTTTGATTTCGGAACTTTCGTCTACTTATACATATATCAAAAGCAATGAAAGTGCATCTAACATTTTAAGCAAGCATAACAGTGAACTGTCTTCATTCAATATCGCTATTTCTAAATTGGATCTCCCGACATGATATTGCATACCGAAACGGCACAAGTCTCCTTACAAATTTCGATTTATTGCTAATTCCAGTAACTGTTCCACTACAATTTTGTCTAGAAATCTGACGTCAGCACTTACTGCTATTAAAGGACACATAAATAGATATTGTGAAACGGTTCTAAAAGGGAACGATGTAAATTTATTTGAGTCTATTAAGAATTCAGAGGATGTGATTGACAAATTGAAATCTGGAAATTTCCAAGCCAATACGATTTCTTCATAGGACTTCTCTAATATGTACACCACACTTCCTCATGACAAAATTAATGATCGATTATCTAATCTCATTAAATGTTGTTTTGATAGAGAACGGAAAACTTCCATTAATTCTTTTTTTTTACATCTGAGTCGAAGGGTTTCTTTTCCTCGATAGACTACAAATCATACAAATCATGGACATGTAGTGACCTGTGTAATGCCTTGTCTTTCCTCTTCGACCATATTTGTGTTGGATTTGGCGATGATCTATACAAGCAGGTTGTAGGAATTACTATGGGTACTAACTGTGCTCCTCTTGTTGCAGATTTATTTTTATACACTTATGAAAAAGAATTTATCCAAAATCTTCGAAAGCAAAGAAAATTTGATGATCTGTTTCAATAATACATCTAGGTATCTGGATGATATTCTAACCATTGACAATCCTGCTTTTGAATTATATAAGAATGAAAATTATCTACAAGAATTAACACTTAACAAGGCAAAAGTTACAAATACAGAAACACCGTTTCTAGACCTAAATATCAAAATTGTAAACGAAAAGATTCATACAAGTGTATATGACAAAAGGGATGATTTTGGATTCAACATAGTAAATTTCCCCTGGCTGGACGATGATGTTCTAATATTACCGTCATACGGCAATTACATATCATAGCTCATCCGGTACGCTAGAGCATGTACTGATATTTTGGATTTTCACAGTAGAAATTTACAAATTAAAAAAAAACGTTTAGGTCAAGGTTTCCGCTTTCATAAACTAGTTATGATTTTCTGGAAATTTTACAAAAATTACGTCAACTTCTTTTAAAATTCAGATCTGTACACGAAACAAAGTGCATTACTTTGGGTATTACACAACCTGTCTTTTATGGTGATATGATAAACAAAATTAGAAGGATCAAAGGTGGGCAGCATAACCATCGAAAATGCGCCAGAATCATCAAACGCCTTTTATACCATGGATATGATCCTAATGTCACCAGACAGACACTAGGCTTGGTACTTGACCAATCTAAAGTCTTGTACAAGCGCATCCTTGAGACCTGCACTCTGTCTGACTGTGACGACGGGACTCCATGACGGGCCCTGTCCATACCTCTTTAGAGAAGACTGGGCCCCGACCACCTGTCCTCTCTGAATGCCAGTCGAACTCTTCGGGTGATTACACATACATGAGCTCGCAACAGCCGGCAGAGCATGTACTGTACTACGCATGCCCTCTTTTTGTATCCATTTACATATTTATCTGTGTTTCTGGGGACTCTACGTTTCGCGGTCTTCTTTGTTTGAGGTTATCTTACAGTGAGGAGGTTGTTTACACCACATTTGTACGTACTTCGAGACCTCTGGGTAACTGGAGAAATGAGAGGGTTGTGCGCACGTTATCCAGGATAACCACACCATTTGCTACTTGCACGACAAATGGCCGTCCAAAGTCGGCACCGGTTGCCCATTGGTCTCTTCGGTTTATGTTTTGTCTTTTGTGTTTGATGTTTATATGTCGATTGTCTCTTTTCCGTTTCGTGCTGTACTCGTCTTTTGAGTTTTTGCATCGGGTGTTCTGGTGTTTTGCTGTTGATGCTGCAACGGGGTCTTGTTGGATATATCCTCCCTTTCATAAAATGATCTCAACGTACTTTGATCAAACGTTCATAAATGACCTTGATCTACTTTTTCTGCTTGACTGATTTTGCCTTTGAAAGCCAATATTGAGCAAAGTATAAGTGTTACATGTTCCAAACTTACATGGTGGATGTCATCATGGGAAACCCACGCTAGGTCACGCAAGCTCACCTCCCGTGGGTCATAACGGCAGAATTTTCACTGGATAGCATTACAAAAATCTTATGCGAGTACTTGTCAGTGAATAAGCTATTTAAAGCTAAATTTTCTGAATGAGCTATTTAAAGCTAAATTTTCTGCTTCTGAAATAATAGATAACCACAAATCAGCACGTTCTTCCTTTTGGTTCAACACTACCAAATTAGATTTAGATTTACCATACTTATACTGCATACCTAAAATGCATAAGAATCCGTACAAACAACGTTTCATCGCTGGATCCTCAAAATGTTCTACCAAATCTGTATCGATCTTACTCACCAAACTTTTATCTGAAATCAAATCTGGGCTTCAAAAATATTGTTCGACAGTTTATTGTCGCAGTGGAATCAACCAGATATGGACTTTAAAGAATTCGAAGGAACTTTTAGAAGAGTCCATTCGATCAAAGCCTTTGATTTTTCGACACTTTACACTACAATTCCACATTCTAAATTGAAAAAAAAGACTCGAAAAAATTATAAGTAATGCGTTTAAAAGTAAGAACGGTAATCGCAAATACAAATGAGCAGGTTCGGTAACACGGAAAATCGGCCCTAATTTTAGAATGTTTTAGATTTCGACTGTATTTCGTATCAAGGGAGTTTATTGTATGGTTGTGGCTTCAAAATCGGCTTTAAGGCGTAAAATGCTGAAAAATCGTAAGACATGGGCATGATTCTGGTCACAATTTATGAAAATAAGTAGGGCGCCAGCCCTCACCCAAAATGATTTTAACATAAAAAGTTAAATTTGCAATTTATCTTTCGATCTACATAAAAGTTATGTTAGGTAAGGATTGCACCTATACTAATTTTAAAGATTAATGCAGAAAATATGGCCATTTTCCTCCATTTTCCGTCATGCAGAGAAAATGGCCTCACAATGTGACGTCATAACTTACGCACGTGACATTTTGACAATGAAAAATATTAACTTTCTATTTCGGCAGGTATTTGAGATAAATATAAGAGATGCTGAATCATAATTTTCATAAAATAATATTTCGCAAAAATTTAGGGACGATTTTGGTAGTAAGTGAACCTACCCCTTTATAGTTGTTAACTATGACAAAACCTACTTTGTAAAAGAGAAGTCCGATTCTGAAAATAAATACACTGAAACAGATATTATTCAGATGTTAAACTTTCTGATCGACAACATTTTTGTGGTGTTTGGAGGAAAGGTCTTCCAGCAAATTGTCGTAATTTTAATGGGGACCAATTGTGCCCCACTCCTTGCTGACATTTTTCTTTACTCGTACGAAGCTGATTTCATTCAATCAAAGTAAAGCAAAGTACAAGTGCTACATGTTCCAAACTTACATGTTGGATGTATCTGAAATCAAACTTTCATAAATGACCTTGACCTACTTTTTCTGCTTGAGTGATTTTGCCTTTAAATGCCAATATTGAGCAAAGTATAAGTACAACACGTTAAAAACTGTTGGATGTATCTATGATCAAACTTTCATAAAATGACCTTGTCCTACCTTTTCTGCTTGAGTTGCCTTTAGAAGCCAACATTGAGCTAATTAAAAGTGCTACATGTTCCAAACTTACCAATTGGATGTATCTTCAATCAAACTTTCACAAAATAACATTTGCCTATTATTTTCCGCTTGATTTGGTAATAGAAGCTAATATTGAGCAAAGTATAGGTGCTACATGAGTATACAATTGTGTATAATTATGTAAATTGGAAAAAAGTGAACTTAAGAAGTGGACTGTCTTTTAAGACATTATGCTATGCAGTCGAGCATTAAGTGACTCTGGCAACAATTTCGATTTTTATATAAGAAAGTCATTTTATGATATTAGAAAGTCATTTTATAATACACAATGTATAAGAAAGTCATTTTATAAATGAATAAGAAATTCATTGTCAAATATATAAAAAAGCAATTTGATTGCCTTTCGAAACTATTTAATATTTCAAGACATATGGACGATAGTTTTCGAAAAGAAATCTAGATCCGAGTCTTTCTTTGTATCGGCCTCTTAGAAATCCCGTAATTTCGAAGCTATTTAAATTTCTTCTAATTGAACGATTTAAAGATACAGTGTTTTTAAAGTTCTATTACTGCGAATTTATGCGTTAGATTCGCCTGAAAGTTTGAATTTATACAAATGAGAATGCATACTTTCATATGAAAAGAAAGATTTTGCATTCTAAATTTTGTAAAATTTATTCATTTTCAGGGACACCATCCCTTTAAGGCACGGTCCATTTGATATTGGGGGGGGGGGGGGCTTGGGGTTTTTTTTTTTCGAAAAAACGTATTTTGCTCTGAATTTTGATGAATAAAATAAATTTGCTTATGGCGTGACAAGTAATCTGAATTTGAATTATTACCAAAAAATTTCGCTTAAAAATCCTGATCATTTTCCGGCTCGCTTCGCTCGCCGTAGTTTTCAATACATACTACATAAATTTTGGCTCGCCTCGCTCGACATAGCCTTCTATCAAAACATAAAGTTCCTATTTGAAAATAGCAAAAGAATGCATGTTACTAGAATTTCGCTCGCTTCGCTCGCCATAGCCTTCTATCAAAACATAAAGTTCCTATTTGAAAATATCTAAAGAATGCATGTTAAATGAAAAAAGGGACGTCTTTAAAGGCTTAAATATGTTATCAATATAGTATTACTATTGATAGATGCATGCATCATAATAGAGTCTAATTTTATATGCAAGTTTGGAAGGAGAACTTCAGTTTTTCACCAATTTACAATAATAAATTTGAAAAATTTGTCTGGAAGAACCTCTTGTACCTTATATAAATTCTGTTAACTGAGGATTACAATGTAAAATTCTTTTATCTCTAAGTTGTTTAGATGTGAATTAAATTTGTGCATAAAAATTGAAGTCATATTTTAGAGTTTTTAGTCAAAGTAAAGAATTTCTATTGATAAAACATAAACATTCATAAGATATCGCACATCACTAATGTTAGAAAAAAAATTTCTTGCTCCAACTTTGCAAGAAAAAAATAATTTTGCTCTGGTCCGGGGCGAAAAAAATAATCTTGCTCCGACAAAAAACCCAAGCCCCCCCCCCCCCCCCCCAGAATATCAAATGGACCGTGCCTTCTTCTTATCTTTATATACATTCCATCAAATGTTGTTATGTGACCTCCTATAGTAAGTAAATTATATACTTATATTCTTTTTTATGTCATTTAACTCTTTTTTTTTCTTCCTGTATATGACATCTTTTCAATTGTAAAATAACGGCCCTCATTATTTTATCCGGAATAGCAAAGACAGTAAATTGATTACTGATTTTTAATGAGAGGATATAAAAGTTAACATCTTTTCACGTAATTGAAATTGATATAGAATTTAAATTGATATTCTTACTTTGAATATGCCCTAACGAAAAAGTACTATAGTATACTATAGTATACTATAGTATACTATAGTATACTTTACTACACAAAACTTTACTATACTATACTATACAAAACTTTACTATACTACACAAAACTTTACTATACTACACTATACTACACAAAACTTTACTATACTACACGAAACTTTACTATACTACACGAAACTTTACTATACTACACAAAACTTTACTATACTACACGAAACTTTACTATACTACACGAAACTTTACTATACTACACGAAACTTTACTATACTACATGAAACTTTACTATACTACACAAAACTTTACTATACTACACAAAACTTTACTACACAAAACTTTACTACACTATACTACACAAAACTTTACTACACAAAACTTTACTACACAAAACTTTACTACACTATACTACATGAAACTTTACTATACTACACGAAACTCTACTATACTGCACGAAACTCTACTATACTATACGAAACTTTATGAAACTTAACTATACTACACAAAACTTTATAAAACTTAAATACACTACGGGAAACTTTATAACATAAAATGTAATGGCATGGACAATCAGGATGTTTTTTTATAATTCCTTGTTCACACGAATGCACATTAGATTTTCGTACATTTGCACTGAAAGTCATATATAGTTATAACAGAAATAAAGCTTACGCTCACGCAGCAAGATACGCCCTTTGGGATTTTTTTCACACCACCAAAATATCTAAGTCCCATAACTCCATAAGGACAAATTGGATGAACCTGAAAATCGAAAGGCGGCTTCCTCTTAAGTTCAAAGTCTGATCACAATGAACAAATATCATGAAAATCTGTTGACGCATATTCAAGTTATTGCGTTCCATGCACCTACATTTTGCCCTTAGCTTAACATGTATGTGCATATAACCCCCCCCCCATTACACATAATTTCTGGATAATGTGACAAAAAATTTAAGAACCCGTTATATATGTGAAAGAACATCCTTTGTACTTGAAGTATACAAAATTTCAAAACATTTCGACCAAAAATACATTTTTAAAGAATTTTTAACTATTTTAGTATATTTCCATTGTATTTAAAATATCTAAGTCCCATAACTCTGTAACGACAAATCGGATGAACCTGAAAATCGAAAGGCAGCTTCTTCTTTAAAGTCTGATCACAATGTAGAAATATCCTGTAAATCCGTTGACGCATATTCAAGTTATTGCGTTCCATGCACCTATATTTTGCCCTTAGCTTAACATGTATGTGCATATAACCCCCCCCCCTCCCATTACACATAATATCTCGGTTATGTGACCAAAAAATTAAAAACCCGTTACATATGTCAAAGAGAATCCTTTCTACCTTAAGTATACAAAATTTCAAAACATTTCGACAAGAAATAGATTTTTAAAATAATTTTTAACTATTTTAGTATATTTTCACTGTATTTTAAAATATCTAAGTCCCATAACTCTGTAACGACATATCAGATGAACCTGAAAATCGAAAGGCGGCTTCCTCTCCACAGTCCAATCATAATGTATGAATATAATGAAAATCTGTTGACGCATATTGAAGTTATTGCGTTCCATGCGCCTATGTTTTGCCCTTAGCTTAACATGTATGTGCATATAACCCTCCCCCCCTTCCCATTTACACACAATATCTCGGTTATGCGACAAAAAAATTAAAAACCCGTTACATATGTCAAAGAACATGTTTTCTACTTGAAGTATACAAAATTTCAAAACATTCCGACCAAAAATAGATTTTTAAATAATTTTAAACTATTTTAGTATATTTTCACTGTATTTTAAAAATCTAAGTCAAATAACTCTGTAACGACAAATCGGATGAACCCGAAAATCGAAAGGCGGCTTCCTCTCCACAGTCCAATCATAATGTTTGAATTTCATGAAAATCCATTGACGCATATTCAAGTTATTGCGTTCCATAGGCGGACAGACAGACGGACTTCGCCATACCATAATACAACCCGTCAAATGACGGGCGTAAAAAAAGTAGAATTTATGCCCAATTATTGTATTTCTAATAAGTTTCATCTAGGCTTTTAGAATTTTCAGAAAGGCTGATACAATATCAAAGTATGGTATATACTGTAGAATCAATATATATCATATATGCATGTGCCAGATTTAATGCAAAATAGTTTCGCTTTGCATTCGCTCGACAAAATCTAATGCGTAGTTGATCTGCACAAAACTTCACAGAAATGTGTCTTAAAGCTGTACTACAGTGTATGGGGGATTATTACATGATCAATATTTTTTATTACGCAACTTCTTTGTAGTACATTTTTTAATGTGCATAGCGTCTGAAATTAGACAATGATTTAAAAAGGACAGGTAGAATTTTGTCCCAATGCACTATTGATGGTACATGTAGCATTTATATCATTGAACTGATGCAAGCCCCCCCCCCCCCCCCCCCCCGGTTTCTGAGAATAAATTACTTTCAAATAAATATGCTTAAGTTTCTAAGATTGAATATAAATTCAGTAAGTGGAATACATTTGAATTATGTAACACAAAAGATAGGTAGGCTTTGTTTACATCATGATATATCACAATAGTGAATAACAGTCAGAGGCAATTCGAGTTACAAAACGTTAACATTACCACGAGAATATCTTAAACGAAGCTTTCTCCCATCAATCATATTCCATATCAAATTCTTGTAAAATATGATTGTGAGTACTCAGTTTACCTTGCTTTTTCTCACCTTTATCCAATTTCTCGTCGATGTCCCGACGTCTATATATAGAAGTCCCAGATACTCCATATCTATGTTAGGAGTACTGGGTAGGCAAGACCAGAGCATATTTTCAAGAGTCCCGGGGAAAGAGGGTTGCAGCGAAAGTGATGAAAAGGAGCGGGTCCAGGGTTACAAGCATATAGGAGGTATCCCCAAAGCCGGATCCCTAAAGAATTATTGAGTATCGAGCGGGAGGGGAGGGGGGAGTAACATCCGACTCTGTAGGTAGGGATTCGGGGGCCTTTCACGGGAAAGTGTTGTTCAGAGGAAGGAGAGGCACGCATGGTGGCGGTGGTTCAAATGAAATCATAATTATATTATGTCTGATTTAAAATTAGAAAAAAAAATGGGTACTAGTACATTCAAAGCATTCATGTATACATGTAAATCTAATTTTTTCAAAGTAACATTCATTTGTCGATCATCAACTGCTTAGAGGGGGTTGTATTGATCTACTAATTATACGTTAGAGAGAGAGAGAGAGAGAGAGAGAGAGAGAGAGAGAGAGAGAGGTAACTTAGATGCGAAGCGAATAAAGATTAAAAACAATAAAGAATAAAAACAAGACTATACAAGGACTTTGAAGTATACACATGTAGTCCACCGAGTCCGGCGTGGGAGAAGGGGTTCATTATAATATAATTTTAGAAAATATATATATGCAAAAATAAGCTTTGATGGTATTTTCAAATCCAAGGGATATTGGGGGTGTCCAACATACCTCCTCTAGATCCGCGCTTACATTCGATGAATGGGGTGTATCGATCTCTTTTACTTACCCCGTTGTATATTCGAAAGGTATTCCGTACATGTACGATTAATGCTTTCGAATTGTCGGTATCTTCAAGGTCACATAAACCGTTTAATCTTTCACCGCATATACACAATAATCCACAATTTATTGATATTATTAATATATGTATTATTATTATTATAATTTTAAGTATTAAAGGTGATTAAATAGAAAATGTTAACATATTGTGTTTTTTTTAAGTATTTTAATAAAATCAATTATTCATCTATTTAAGATTTTTCGAAGGATAAGTTGGTGACAACAATACATGGGCGGATATGTACGTCCCTAGATTTTGTTTCAAGGGGGTGCAACCAGGGTCAGGGGATCCAGAGTATAGTATATACTATATTCATGTACATTAGAAAATAAACGGGTATGGTATGGTATGGTTTATTTGCAAACAGTCATTAAGGCCCATAAGGCTAAAGCATACAAACAGTTACAATGTAATAAAGCATATTTGAAACACCGTGAGTAGCCACAATAATAAATATGTATGAGAAAAAAATGGAGAGAAAAAGTTATTTCTTATGAATGAAGAAAACAGTAAAAGGAAAATAATTCTTATAAAATGTTCTTGTACAAGTGGTGGAGGAAGAATGACATTGGCCATATTGTATATATGCAAACAAGCATCACAAGATATATACAACAATAAATGACGATATCTTTATAAAGATAAATTAAGAATTATAAAAATTTAAGAAAATAAAACGGGTAAACATGAGGATTTTTGCAGGCAATTCCTGGTCCCGGTAACTGAGCTGCGTTTGTAGGTGTAGAGAATGTCAAAGAATTATATTGTACATCGTTTGCTAAAACTGAATCATGTTCGAATACTCTCAAGAGGAATCTATTTGTCAATTTTTTTTTCAATTTCTCGGAAGGCCCGGACTCCCATCGATAGGAGGAACATCCTCCCATATCCTCCGGCCTCACAATTTTCAAAAGCAAAGTATATGTACCCAACCCAAATAAACATTTTATCTGAAATTCTATTTTCATCTATCTTGAACTCCCTCCGCTTACTTGATACATGTATTTCTCTGATCTCCCACAGCACGAAAATTCGAGTTTCCATATTTTGGAAACCACCTAGAAACTGCATAGAAACCGGAGTTGACAGTTTCCCAGTGGTTTCCAAGGCATGGAAATCCGGATCACGTAGTTTAATTCCACCAAGATTCCATTTTTGAAACTTGGTTGAATGGTTTCCTTTAGGTTTCCATTTTGCAAACTACTAATCAAATTTTAACACAGAGTGAAGAAAACTTTATTTATTTCTACTTCGATTTGCAATTGGAGGAGGTGGAATTTTGTCGACTAGCGGACGCCATTCCGTACGGCGACTTTGCCTCACATTCATACCATAGCGGCAGGGTGATTTATTTATTTATTTATTTATTTTTTTTTTTTTTTGTTTCTCTTATACGTATATTTTAAAAGAAACAAATAGATAACTGAAATATGCAACAATATACGTTTTGTCAATACCAATTAAAACAGAATTTTAGTTGGGAAACGGATTGAGAAATTTAAAGAAATGTAGTTCCTACCTCAATTTGTGCATAAATGTCATATTTTTCCTATTCCTTTTCTATATCAGAGACAAAATATATTTTCGCAGGTATTCATTTTAGTTTTCTAGTCAAATTGACCACTTTCCAGTTCCGCGCCACCTAGCGGCGAAGTGCTGAAAACAGGGTGTCATGGCCGTATAGACGGGCACAAGCATCTGCCGCTTCGTTTATTGATGTGTTAATTTCGGGCAGATAGTTCTCTTCTATCTTGCTAATTATCGATTATATATGCTAAGATAATCGTTTTATTATGTCTTGATATATTCATGTCATATAAATGTTATGCTTTTGACAAATTTTAATCATTAGTAGCAAAAATTAATCATGTAAAACGGGGCAGTTTCGATATGTTATGGAAGTTATTTGCTGTCGATTATTTCAAAATATGAGACCAGAAATAATTCATTTGATTAATATAAATGTCAGTTCTTATTACCGACTCCTATATTATACACGTGCACCCCGTATATATACACAACAAGTCAATTATAACAGGTGTCATTCAGGTAGATATAGGCGCCTACCTGTGTGGAGTCAACCTGCGTTCATGCATGCTGACACAATGTCTGGAATGGTCAGAAAAAAATACTAGTACATGTATAAAAATATGTTATTATATTTGTTTTAGAGCGTTTATGTGTTCATATAAAATTTATATTCTTTTTTTCGACAAAAACCACGAGAAACACGTACCTTTCGACTTTTTTTTATCAATATTATTCAGTGCAACACGGGGCATTGAGTTTTATACGCAACCCTACCTTCCCCTCTTTCCTCAACAGAATTTAATTTTCATCTGTAATCATTCTATCAAATTTGAAGATGTAAGATTCTCCATTGTTAGTCCCCTATCGGCAACACCAAAGGGGACTCTTAGTCTTTTTAATTGGTGTGTGTTGTGGGGGAGGGGGGCTCTTACGCATTTAAAAAGAAATTCTTACTTCACTATTTTTTTTTTCACAGATGTTTCAACATTATTTCCATATTGACTCGTTCTTTGTATGTCTTCTTCTTTCATCCATTTATTAAACCTTCTTTGATTCCTTGAGATTTAAAAAAAGAACTTTTTGAATATGACATTTTTTTTTTAGCTAAGATCTTTAAATCAAAATATATTATCGGATGAAAAAAAAATGTATCCATTTGAAAAAGGAAGAGAAAAAAGACGAAATAAATAAAAACAAGATGAGGAAAAAGATAATAATTACCGTAAAAACTCTTCCATGTGAACAGGGTGCAATGAGAACGTACACTATACACGTGTACGCTGACCGCAGTCCGTGTACATGCAGCAAGTATATAATGAAGTTAACATATTTAAAAAAGTTTACCTATCTAAGTATATTTTTAAATGATTTTTTTTCTGTGAAAATAAGAAGATTGAATTTATTATGAAGATATTCTTATTGTCCCTCTCCATATATCTTATTTGAAATGACCGCATGGCCATATCACGCTCTGATTTTCACACCTGGCAGGTAATGAATATACGTACCCTGCACGGTTGATTGACATGTGTGTACTTGTCAAAACAACGATTTGTTAATTGGAATGATACTTTTTAAGAAAATGGATTAGCACAATGGACGTACAAATACGAATACGAAGAAAACCAACGATAATTTGTGATTCATACCACAGAAAAGCTGGTTTTAAATTTACAAATAGATGTTTAAATATGCAGAAAAAAATTATTTATAGCATCTTTTTCTTTCAGCAAACATCTATTAATAATAATAAAACTAATTAGTCGGGTAATTTAAAAGACAAATTAGAAATTTCCATCAAAATACGTTAACTGATATATAACGCGATTGAGGCGTGATGCCCGTCTATACGGCCATGACACCCTGTTTTCAGCACTTCGCCGCTAGGTGGCGCGGATCTGGAAAGTGGTCAATTCCTGAAAATTTGACTATGAATCGTCTTGTACATCAGTGGCAAATTTAGGGGTGTGGAGGGGGCTGCCCGTCCCCCTCTTTTCTTCCCAAGCCCTATATTGTAGGAATAGCAAATTTTCCTCTTGAACCTTCTCCTCCTCCTCAAAGCTAGATGACTCTGGATCTGCATATATAATTACGGTATCATTCTAATTTATGTATTTTACTAATAACAAGGACTTATAAACACTTTTAAAGTCAACACGATTCAGCATTAATGTTTATTAAGACATTTCTAGAAAAAAAATCTGTAAAAATTAATACATGTACGCAAAAACTAAATTCAATAGAGCTATAGCATTAGCGAAGTGCTATGTATACCTTTTGAAAAGGTCACAAATACCAGTTACGTAACGATTGACCCCATGTAAATTGTATGTCAATTGGAGTCGGGGGAGGTGCGGGGGAGGTGTGGGGGAGGTGCGGCCGCGTACTTAGTTTGTTTTGACAAGTACACAATCACTGATGCATGCAATTTCGGCATGTCAATTATGCAACGCTATGCAGGTTCTATCAGAGAGAGAGAGAGAGAGAGAGAGAGAGAGAGAGAAAGAGAGGGGGTCAAGCCTGAGTTTCTTTATATTCAGCGCCAAACCGATAGAAAATGACTCGGCAAGTAAAGAAAAAGTCCAATTAAAGCATCCCATCTCAGAAAATAAATGGCTCTAAATTCTTGCAGTACCTAATGAATCGAATGAGACTGAGCTTATGAATAAATAAAACGAAATAAAACAGTTATCCCTTTCCTTAATCGGAAATCTTCACAAACATCATTCAAATCTTGAAGGCGGATCTAGAAAAATGGTTAAAAGAAGATTCCGAAATTTGTGAAGAGGAATATAAAAACAAAATCATAAACTATAAATAATAATAATAAAAAAAACCCGTTGAAGCCCTTTTATGATTTATATATATGTACAACTGGCAAGCGAGAGCACAGGTCACCGAAAATTGGAAAACTGTAAGGAGATACTATTTCTATGCTCCATATATATATATATATACCGTCCTACAGTGACCCCTACATTATGTTCAATTGGGGGGGGGGGGTCATAAAAGGTGGCGAGTAAAATAGAAAGCGTGAAATTTAACTTCAAAAATATTGTCAAACAAACAAAAAAGAAGAAGGAAGGAAAAAAAGGAATATATGGTAAATTAAAGAAAGAAATCGGACAAATTCAAGTTTTGAAGTAAAAGGTGACCGCATACCCCCCCCCCCCCCCACACACACACACACCACACAAACACACACACAAACAAGCACTAGAGTCCATTCCCTACATTCATTTGTGATCTTATAGTTCGTAAGATCAAAATCCTAGAAATGAAAAAATATTTGGAAATATTATATATACATGTACATGAATTCGTAAATTATGTGAAAAATTCCCCAATTGAGATCCCCTCAGGAAGGAAATTGTTTAAGTAACCGGCGATCTCTGGTAGAGGGTTGGACACTGTCACAGCCTGTCGGAAAGAGGAGATGGGGTGGTAGGTGGGATTTGATTCCAGCCTGTTTAAGAAAAAAATAAAGAAAAAAAAAAACCGTAACGGGATTAATTTTTGGGAAAATTCAAAATATGTCTCCCACTTTTAGAAAATCTGCCCAGAGTAGAAAACAGTGGCGGATCCAGCGCCCCCTTTGCCGGGGGGGGGGGGGTCAAGGGGCGAATTTTGCCGATTTATACTGAAAATGGGCAAAAATATACCTGTTTTTGGAAAATTTGGGGTTAGTGCCGGGAGGAGGGCATCTTCGCGAGCCAATGGTACAGATCCGCCGTGCTCCTCAAATACGTATTTGAGGAGCACGGCGGATCTATACCATTGGCTCGCGAAGATGGGAGGAGGGCGGGCGCCCCCTCCACTCCTCCCTGAATCCACCACTAGAAAATGATAATGGTACATAATACCTAGAGTTGATACAGTCTTTTTGTGTTGAGCCCCCCCCCCTTTCGCATTTATTTATACGTTGTACAGGTCTAGGATTCTCACATTCTCTCTCTTATCCATGCGGACCTTGAGTCCCGAGGTGGAGATGGGGTCGATACAAAGGATTGGGTATCGAGGTGGATTTCTCTTAATTTTGACATATCAGTTCCCATTGTACTCCAAATAGCAGAGGGAAATACTAGAAATAAATAGAAGAGTGAGAAGACATTTTGGAACGAATTGTACGATGACGAAGCTAAGTCGAATAATATTAGAAGAAAGAGCCAAGCCTGCTGGTATGCTTGATCTGAAATTATACTAACTGACCATCGTATTTTTAATAAACCCAATTATGAATACGATTGCCGAGTAATTGCTGCGATTTTTTACAGTTGCATAGACAACATACATGTAGGTAGCTCGAATTTCCTATTACATATGACACAAAGCACAGTACAGTTGTTTCACATGTTATATGTGTGCATTTAGGTGTCACATTTTTTCACATTTGACAACCGTGTAACAAATTATGAAAGAATTCATACTGTTACCTTGAAGTTCATTACTTATCTAGTCCTTGCATAAATAAGCTGCGAGCCTACTTGCAGGCTACAAAATCTCTTTTTCCACTCTCGACATATTAGGGCTGTAACGAATTTAACTCACGGTACGATGTGAATCACTCTATTTGCTTTCGATGTGATTCGTATCTCAAGTCTTTGATTTCTGACTATAAAGGTGAAATCACACTTAAAAATGGGTTTTTAGCACTCTTACATTGAATTTTCTACTGTTATAAAAGAATAATCCCAATAAGAGAGCAATACTACGACGTGTCAATCAACTTAATATATCTTGAATTACTTTAATATCTTTAATGTACATGTTTTTCAAATGAATCGAAAAAGCTCAATATGGAGACAGTGGGGTACTGTGAATCAAACCGTTAACAAGAACTGTGGTTAATTGAAAACCATGGTGAATATTTACAGCACTACAACATATACATGATACTTTTATAATATCTCAGTACAGTTATTACTATGTTGTAGACAAACAGGATATATTTTGGTGTACAGATCAGCTTGTATATAGATCTTCAAGCATTGTGTCTTCCCATTTTGATGTCATACTTCTATTCCAACTAAATCTTGCCTCTCAATAGTTGAAATGTCTTTTTCATAAAAATTCAATCTTAAACTATTTTGCTTTATAATCAATTATCATGAATATTGAGAGTCATATCATGATTATTGAGAGTCATAATCTATTATCAGAATCGAAAGCAATGATTGAGCAATAATTGATTATTAGCGATGATTCTAGTAGTACACCAATAATAAATACCAAAAAGTACTATTGTTGATACAGAAAAACAAATGTATTCATGTCTTTGTTTCATGGGCTATTTTCTTTAAATAGTGTCATTTTGAAATTTTCACTTTAAATTTTATTTGAAATAAAACAAAATACTAAATGATACTGTACTAATATACTTTTAAATGACTACATGATACATTATGATACTTAACTACACTATACTTCACAATACTTTACTATACTACACTATACTACACAAAACTTTACTTTACTACACAAAACTTTACTATACTACACTATACTACACAAAACTTTACTTTACTACACAAAACTTTACTATACTACACTATACTACACAAAACTTTACTATACTACACGAAACTTTACTATACTACACAAAACTTTACTATACTACACGAAACTTTACTATACTACACAAAACTTTACTATACTACACAAAACTTTACTATACTACACTATACTACACAAAACTTTACTATACTACACAAAACTTTACTATACTACATGAAACTTTACTTTACTACACATGTAGTATAGTGTAGTAAAGTATACTATAGTATACTATAGTTTACTATAGTATACTATAGTATACTATAGTACTTTTTCGTTAGGGTCGCCTCTGGAGTAGTGTTCCCCCCGGAGATACAGAACCCCACTTTGCCAAAAAATTTGTATCATGGATACACATCTCCAATAAAAGTGGCTTTCTGTATATCCGGGGGGAACAATGTTCAATAAAACTTTTCCGTTTTCTATTGATTTCTATGAGAAAAAGATAAGTTTTGACCTCAAAATTAGCAATATTATGCAAAACAGATAAAAAATAACTTCATATTCTGATGGGATGCCGTATAGGTATACATTTTACCAAAAAAGGTTCTTGAAATTTCAATTTTCAAAATTCCACTTTTCAGGGCTGATTTTACGCCTTATCTTAACAGCTCCTTTCTACTTGCATATCGGTAAAATACTCTGTTCAAATCGCTTCCTCGTCGATAATATATGAGCCTTGTGTAAAACTGTACAAGACCCATATTCTTGTTAGGTTTTCAAAATAAATTACCTTGGCTTATACTATGAACTTATCGTTGAAATAAAAAATCCGGTTTTGACTCAGGATTTTAATATCCTTTAAAGTTGTCATTATGATATGCACTCCTATCGTGTCATCACGTGGTAACATGCGATTGTGAAACACAATCGGCTTGCACACAGCAATTGAAGGCTTCTCACAGGCATTAATAACCAACCGAATAGAGACAAGAAATATTCAAAGTGCAGATACGATCAAAACCGATGAATTCATCAAAGTTTGACAGTTATTGATTAAAATATCCCGCAATATTCTGGACAAAGAGGAGTTATATACCTTTATATTTTCATTGTATAATCCACAACAAAATTGCAGTGACAATTTCAGTATAGTATAAACCCCTGCTTGAGTAGTTTCTCGGGTGGTGGAAGTCATCTCGCTATTTGGCTGTCTTGAGTCTACACAGGTCCCCTCAGTTTCTGTTAAGTCGTAAGGTATATCAGCGAAGAAGTGCAAATCGTAGGGAACTAACTAACTAACCCTTCGATATTATTAATTATGGCAAGATTGTGTATGACCCCATTATAAAGGCGTACACGAACACTGTATAGAAACATCAAACACAAAAGCCAACACATAAACCAACGGGGCCAATGGGCAACCGGTGCCGACTTCGGACGCCCATCTGCTAAACCAGTACCAAATAGTGTGGTTATCCGGATTACGTGAGTACAACCCTCCCACTTTTCCGGTTACCTAGAGGTCCCGAAAAATGCAAAATCTCACTGTAAGATGATCATACAAACAGAAAGTATAACACAGAGGCCTAAGCAATACAGATGGATATGTAAATGGATATCAAAATAGAGGGCATAAGAAATAGTCTTTGCTTTACCGGCTGTAGCGAGCTCGTACATGTTATCGTCTGAGGAGTCCGACCGACATTCAGAGAGTGTAGGTGGCTGTTGTTTCTTGTAGTTTTGTTCGTTTCTTTCATTGTTTTCACTGCAAAGTTTCTATTTAAGAAGACAGTTTGAATCTCTATGTATTGAGTTATGAATATGATACTTAGTTTTCCATCTCTTTCAATTTAACATACGTTTTGTAAGATATTTCGTTCTATAGAAAGTAACATCCGCTTAACTGAATATGGTTTATTCCTATAGTTACCCAACATGAGAGATATTTTACAGAGCAAGTTCAAATCAAATGACATTTATTCAAATAAATCACATCGGAAATACGGAAATTGATATTTGTCAAATTATTCTGAATTACAGGCCTTTAAATGTGATTCTTTTGTTTCTCATCGGTTATTCTGTTTCATAACGACCACGGGCGATTTCCAATGTATGAAATGCTATGAACGTTCACAGAAGTATGGCGTTCAAAACAAGAAAGCAAGGAGGGAGGGACACGAGATTTTCATTCAACTTGAGCAATGTTGAGGATGACAATGACTATTGTATTATGCCATGCTAAGAAGACATCGGTTTAAAGGCCATTGTTTATTCCGGGATTCGCAACTGTTCCAATGGAAATTCAAATGATTTTGCCTTACCATCACGACTTTTGAGACTGAATAACTGATGGATACCTCTTCGATGTTTATTGGGACAATTGTTAAGAAAATAAATATTAGAGTAATGGATTTTACAGTCAAAAATGAACAAACTGTAATTTCAAATCAAATGCAATTTGTTAGGAATAAAAAGGAAATTTAAACTAACTTCATTTGAGCCCGAAATTTTATGCATGATTTATCATTAATCACTTATTTTGAATATTTATGAGAACGAAAGTAGGAATGTACTTTTTACTTTTTGCATGATGGATATATGTCTCAGAAAATGGCCGGCATGTTAAGCTTGTAAATTATCCCATATCGGGAGTTCGCTTCTTTTCATAAGGTGGAGGTTTTGTTTGTTTGCTTTGGTTCCTGTTATATCCTGATTATGTATGCCTTCGGTTTCTGATTTTCTGAATTATCGATTTTGTGCTGTATACTGGGATATGGTCATTATCCATATTTGTCATTATAACCATAACCTTATATTTGTATTCAACGGGAATCGTAATTATGTTTCAATCTAAGAGATTGGGATGCTTCAATCATAATCTTCACCGTTCATTTCTTCGACGCTACAGAAAATTCGGAGCTTTGCACTCTTTACATAGTAGATTTTGAAAAAAAAACCAATTAAACTAGAAGGTAGACTTAAATAGGTTTGGCTGTGTCTGAAAATGTACCACTGTTGAGGATTAACTATCTGAAACAAGTGTCTGGTACATTATTAACCTTACATTGGTTTCAAATGTTGTTCAAGAAGGAAACCAAATTGAAACACTTCAATTTTGTTTTTAAACATGGGTTTTGTAAATATTAAAGACGATATATATGCACAACCAATGTAATTCCCTGAGATGTTACCATTGAAAGAAACGTGCTGCAATTCGTGTATTAACACTCGTGACGTCACAATGCATAAGATCTAAAGAAACATGCCGCAACGGCTGTTCTAACTTGCAAACTGAGCCCGCGATGACCTGAATTTTAACGTCACCCTTTTACCTAGAAAACGCGATTTCAGAAAACAAGAATGAAATAGACAACTATTGTGCATATGTATAGAATAAATGTCATAATTTGTGTTTTGTTACGGGTATACAACACACAGCAAGTGCATTTATCGCATGAAATGCGCTAACGCGCATTACATGTACGATAAATGCACTTGCTGTGTGTTGTATACCCGTAACAAAACACAAATTAAGACACTTATTCTCTATATGATAATCGTAAGTCAAACAGATATCTCGTCACGGTTTATATCCTCAGGGAGTGCTTCAGGAAATCAGCTGGCTATACATTTTGCGTCTAGTATTTGCAGACATACACATTCTCAACAATTCGAAGTGAGGGTACAAACAATTGAGAAATCATAAGGATTTTAAAGATGTGTAACGCTATCGAGGGCACTGAACGGATATAATATTATATTTACTGTGATTATATTGTCATGATAGAAATGGAGATAAATTCGACAATGTTGAAGGTGAAAGTAGTACATTGAAGTTGAAGTCGTTCCTTGTAGCTTGTGATAATTTTGAAATTTTAAGTCTATCACGCAGATGTGGAGTCCATATTTTTGTATTTTGCCGACTCGATAATAGAACATTCTGAAAGCATGACTTCCTGTTGTAATTGTAAAAAAATAGTTTCATAAACCAAACCTTTTTTTTGTAACGATGACTGATCTTCGTAGAAAGTTTTATCAATTGTCGATCCGTACGTTGGGTAAGCTGTAAAAAGTATAAAAAATGCGTTCACGTTTTAATTCATTAATCAATGATAACTTTTTACTTTTTTTCAGTTATATGCATTATCGCACGTATTTCACTTCCTCAACAAAACTAAATAAAAGTTCTGTTACAAGCATCGGATCCTATTTTCTACTTTTTTTTTAAAAAGATAGACTTTTCATCTAAACCAATATGTACTTTTGGATTTTATTCTTCATTGTGATTGAATGGCTGTCATCACCAAACAAGACATACTTACCTGATATGTGCTTTAAAATGTACATCGAGACAATCGATGGCTCCATAGAGCTGTTGCGATGGGTGTTGCATACAATCAGGAGACGCTTACTCTCCCAGGGCACCTGGTCTCACTTCAGAATGTTGTTCATTCCGGGGTTCGCAACCGTTTGGATGGCAATTCTCACGATTTGGCCTTGCCTTCTCGACTTTGAGACTTAATAACTGTTAGGTATTTCTTTGATGTTTATTATTATAATTGAATTGCATTTCCATTCGTTATCGTTTTGTTTATCTCTAAGTGTTTTACCTTTCCTTGTTTTCCATCAATCAAAGAGACAAAGTCTTGCGTTTTACCTATTCTCTAAAACTTATATGATTATTCAAAATGATAAAAGTGTAAAACATCTAGCATATGTACATAGATGACGCATTCATAAGAAGACAAATAATTACATACACAATCATCAATTTAATGGTACCCATTAACTTGCACATTCTTTAAAAAGCTTGAAGCAACATGTTTTGATTTACAACTTATACGTTTGGTTCCAGTAGTTACAGTTTATCACTGCTTGAAGAGCAATGTTTTTTCATACCTAATTAAAAGAGTAATGATCAGTTTTAAAAATATAGGATATCAAAACATGTCATTTAATATGAAATCTAGAAGACATGCTTTTTTATTAAAAACATAAATATTTCGTCCCATATTGTGTGAAGCAAGCGAGTAATATTTTTGTTTATATTAAGATAAAATTTACATATATTTATTTTCTTTTTTTCTGTAAAGTGACTTATCTATATTCAGGAACGAAAATTAATTTAAAAAATGAATTGAAGTCTAGAGTAACTGTTCTTAAAGCACAAAATAAAATCGACCATAAAGCCTTTTAATTATACTTTTAGAAATGATAAGCACTTCTTTTTTACTCTCTGTGTGGCCGTAGGAATTCTGATTACATGCATAGACTCGCTCCATACTGTAGAACACGGAGTGATTCGCCCTTATATTTTAGATATACATTTCCATATTTCTCTATTGTTACAATGTACTTAGGTCCTTGCGTTTTTCTGTCTTGTTTATGTGATTACTGACATGATATTTTAACGGCCTGTCCCTAGTTTCGCCTAGTGTACTCAGCTTTGATCGATACATCGTCGTCTTGTTGGAGATTCTCCCCTTATTGTCTTCTGAATATTGACAAAAGTTTCATCTAAGCAAAAAGTAGGATAGAAAGGATTCATAATGATAAATCTTTTGACAAAAATTAATAAGTTTTGCACACATTATTCTCATATCAAATTTGCAGTTGCCATTGATCATCTTAAAAATTTTCGCAGGTAGAGGTGTAATAACTTGCAGAGAGACGCCTCAGAGGCGGTCTACGGACTGAAAAAAAGACAGAATCTTTATCGAATTCTGCGAAATGTAACCTCACTTTCGTTAGACTTGTTAAAAACTTAAAACGACAGTGCCACCAGTTAGCTCCAAGGTAATTTGTCGAATCCTCCTACAACCTCCCCCACAACTTTAATATGTGATATGTTCATTGGATACTAAACGCACCATTTCTTCGAGAAGAGAATGTAAAAGAATAATCCGAACACGAAGCTAAGACAGTCACGTTTTCTAATGCGATCAAAGGTCGCTAATTCGGATACATCGGTCTGCAATGGCGCATGAACAAAATTATCCAGAAGCCTAATACTTAGAGTAACAGAAATGTCAACAGTCGCATGAAATCTTTTTAATGTGTGTGTAAGTTGACATAAAGGGCTATTGGATTTCATCCTTCTACTTGCCTTGTGCGAGAATACAGATCAAGTAAATTTCTATGGAGTTCAAGGGCTTAACTGATTCACCGGTCAATAATTCTTATAAAACTCCAATATTGCTTTTTGAAGTATCGCATTCAATCTTCTACGTATTTCAAGTAAATACATGTATCATGACTTGTATATTGAATTAACATAGATTATCAAAAAAAAGGAGTCGACAAATGGAGGGATTCGAAATTTAATCATATGAAGTGCTTTACTGCTTTATATCTATCATTGTCTTCATCTCTTCTTTTACAAGTTAATGTTTGTCTTCTTTAGTGTCTTTTTATTGTTCTTGAGGTCCGTCCGTCCCTCTCTCTGTCTGTCTGTCTGTCAGTTATAAAGAATGTAACCTTGGACAAAGAATTTGAATAAACGAAATCATCAAAAGCTTTCGTTTGTATACTGTATGTATGATCTCCTAATATTAATCATTTTTCAATCGCACCTGATTCTTTTATATGGCCCCTAAAGTGCGAAGTCCGGAGTTCGAAATCCGAGTACGTTAACACGAAAAATGTCCACCAAGTACCAAAAAGTCTGAACTAGTTTCCTTTGACTTATTTTTGCGACAAGCATCCAAACGCAATCGGTCAATTCTTAGTTTCCTTTGACTTATTTTTGCGACAAGCATCCAAACGCAATCGGTCAATTCTCTGACTATGAGTAAATACATGCTTTATGTTTTCCATGTCCGTCATGTAGGTCGATATCAAATGTTATTAAATGATCAGGAATTATTGCCAATTTTCCTTATTTCTGATTGGTGGAGACGCTGTTTGATAGAGTGTACCTCAGAGTGTGTTGACCGCTAACGTTCCAGAGCGGTCTATTCGGGATTAGCGCGTGCGGGACCAGCGCGTGCGTTGATTTTTGTAGTGTTTAGGGGTTACCATGCGTGTGTTTTACAAAAACTGACAGGGTATCGGCGAATCCCCTGTCAGAAATTGAGTTTTAACGCGAGGCGTCAGCCGAGCGGTAAAACGGATATTTCTGACAGGGGATTCGCCGATACCCTGTCAGTTTTTGTAAAACATCAGTATGGTAACCCTATTCTAATGCTTTGGTCAGTAAGAAGCTAGAAAACGTCTGCTTTTAACGACGTCGCCATAGCAACGCATGACGTCATAGCAAAAACTGCAGTGAAACGTGAATCCCCTTGCAGTTTTTTAATCGCTTAGCCAATCAGAATGCGCGTTACAAACGGAGTGCATTAGAATAGATCTTTGACTTCGCGTATCATTTCAATGCAATTGTTAATAAAATCCTGATAATTTAATAAAGCAGTTATTGACTTTTGATTTCGGTCTACTCGTGACTATACAGACCTGGTCAGGCATTGTTAACCTCGGCCTTCGGCCTCGGTCAACCAATACCTGACCAGGTCTGTATAGTCACGAGCAGACCTCATCAAAAGTCAATAATTGTATAGAGTCACTTTGGAAAATAAATGGTTTCTGGCGTTTAAATGATCGTTATTTAAATTCCAATTTGCGCATCCTTTTAAAAGTTAAACATATTTACAAAGCATTCAGATGTTTCATGTAAAAGTAGGCAAAATTGTTAAAATTGCATACTTTATTCAGTTGTATTTGTATCTATAAACTAAACTCAAACTGTTGTATCTGTAAACAATAAGGAACATATCCGAAACAAGAGACTTAACAACGTTAAAGATGTATATTTTTTCATGTGAATAAGTATAATACACGGCAATTGTCCCGACTGATTAGTTCTCTGTAGTTTTGCAAATACGGTTACTACTTACAAGGAGTCTTGGGGGGTTTTCTGATACCGGGAACAATGAGCGAACACCCCCCCCCCTAAGTTTTCTTAAATACTGCAGCGAGAAAAATTCATTAAGCTTCCCTTTTGATCCTTCTTTCTTCGATACTATAAATCGCATGAAACATGTAACATAATCCATGTGATATTTGAATAATTATGTTTAAACTTTACCAATTAGCATCGTCCGCCTTTTTACAGCACCACCGACAATACATACCATGCACTGGACTATAGCGATTGTTCATTAGATAAAGTTATCCTTCATGTTTCTATAGAGCTGTGCTATTCTCTCCGTCTATTTGATTTTTCTTGTTCTGTTTAATATCTTTTAAGATTTTGTGAACCTTTTCATTATGGCTTTTGGAATCTGATTTATAAGTTATGGGTTTGGCTTTCCTTTACTGATTTCATTTCTGATAAGGATTATATTTGTGTAAGATAATTGATATTTTTTATTCAGAATGAATTGTTTTAATGAGTTATTAAATAGTTCAAATATTCTATTAATTAAGGGGGTATGAGTGTGAACCGCATTTTCAGGGAATAATAGAAATTGAAAATAATTGTCTACATATAAAAGAATATCCCTTCCTTCATCGATTGCAATATTTCATGAAAAAAAGAGTGTAGCCGTTTGTCCCCTATACCCCGACAAAAAAGGGAGGTAACTCTGCACATTTTTTTCTAAAACAATGTCCCAACTTTGGACTTTATTTTAAAAATCAACATAATGCAATACGAAGTAAATTTTTATCCATTCACGTAGCAAATGAAGTAAATTTATCATTTTAGAAAAAAATAATTTTGTTGCCATGGTAACCATGCTGGAGAAGGACATTTATTTCATCCCATTTTTGACAGTAAAAATTGTATGAAAAGTTTAAAAACATTCATTTTCGAAGTAGTTGGCATAATAGAATTTTGATAAAATGTTTCTTTTATCATCTAGTGATACATGCTTAAGATAAAAAAATAATTTATAGAAAAAAGAGTGTAGCCGTTTTGAAGAAATTTAGCTTAGAATTCCTCTGACCAAGCCTCTGGATATGATAAATACGTTGTTTATGATTGAAAATGGGAAGTTGTTATATATCTATACATTTAACTGAGACTTCTTACAATCTGGACTTCAGACTAAAAATTTGAGTCATATTCTGATCAATTTCTCATTCATTTTCCCAACACTTAGCGCTTTTAAGCACCGAAAACGTAACGTGACGTAGAGCACATCGTGACGCTCACTTTAGGTAATGCTCGGCGATATATGTGTACTGTTAATCTCAGTGAATGAGAAAAAATGAATGTTTTAGATTCTTATCTCTGTATGCTTCTTCTGTATATCATTTCTCTCAAAATTGATTTTGCGGCATCTACACGTATCTATTTATTCATGTACATGTAGTTTTCACATTCGTACATCATGTACATATTGTACCAGATTAAAAAAAAAAATAAGCAACTTTAGTAGAACAACGAAACGAAGGATCTCTTAATCTCTTGATAAGTTTGCTTTGAAATAATTTATCTTAAGTTAGCGGAGGCACGTTTCTAGTTTCATTTTAAAAAGTGCTGGGATAAGAAGGGGGGGGGGGTGTTGGTATGATAGGAAAGGTAGTAAACGCACACCCTGTCTTCCGCATTGATTTCCTGCACATGTTCTCTTCAATGAATGTCGTTATATCATACTTTAGTAAAATTGAAACAGAATAATTCCCTTTTCAATAGGGCGTACAATGGAAAGCGTGTTTACGGAGTCCTTCGGATCGATTTATTTTACAACGTACATGTACGTGATCTTTGGTCCTTTTGATGATTTGACAGTCGGTCGTCATGCTCACTTATTACAACTTCTAATCAATAGGCCTCGTGATATAAATTCTAGCTAAATCATTATAACAAATACCTTTTGTAAATGAAAGAAAAGTACTTTCAAGATAAATTAGTTTTACATGTTTTCAATATTTGAGGTAAATTGCGGCGTGGTCAGAAACGCCGCATCGTCAACTTGAACTATAAAATATAATCATTCTTTTGAATTTATTTGTGTCTTTTTTTTTTGCAAGAATAAATTTGAAGTATTAACTTACTCATTTCATTCGCAATCAAATTATTCCGCTCCGTAAATTTGTCATCGCGTGAAATAATATAAGACAAACTGAATTACCGGACTTCTAAAGAACAAGCACAAAGCGCTTTCATGATAATTCGCGGAAAAATATTACAACGTCATAATTCAGTATGACGTCAAATAAACTCCCGTTGATGACGAAAACTGTATGCCAAGAGGGTAAAACAATGTCGTGATAGAAGCGTATTTTAGATGTAAGCAAGGATATTTATTGCTCGTCATTCGAAATGCATTGCTCTTTAATCTGGAGGTATATTCAACCTTTAGTTCAGTAAGTTTTCCGAGTTTGTTTTCTTTACGACATCGATACGGTTTACGTTTGATTTGTTCACGCTCATACCCTCTTAAAATATATTTTTGATAAATCGTTAATAGGATCTAAACATATTTTCCTAGTATATTAATTGAATTTAAAAAAAACCAACTTGTTTACTCAGAACTGACTGAAAATCACAAATCTTAAACTTCCTCAGAGGGAAAAAGATATGCAAAATCAGTTATTGTGACTTCCTAAGATATTTTAGTCCTAATTTGCCTAATTAGGACTTTTTAATTTCAACCTATCTAATCTTTTGAGAAACAAATTATAGTCAAAGCTTAATGGCATAGGAAAGTAACGTTTTCTGTCAAGTTTTCTGTTGAAAGTACTGCTTCAATAGCAATTATGGAAATTGTGACGCTCGACAGAGAGTAATGATACACAAAACGTCGGTGCGGGGATAATGAGAAATTCTTATCCTTTGAAAGACCAAAAGCATTCTATTGATGACATTCTCTACTCACGTAAATACTTTATAAATTAATAAACATTCCTCCTTAAAACGGTGATACTCCTTTAACATTCATCTGAGAGGAATCTTTTTTGAGTTTACAGTACATGTATAATCAAAAGATTTTAAAAAGGCGGATTTCTTTGTATTCTGTTTGATCTCTTTTTCCTTTCCAATACACAATGGGATATATAGAACTTAATCAATTCTAGCTATAATGAAGTATCATAAAAGAATCGTTGTAGTTGATATACTTTTTTAATTTGTCAATAACTTCATTCAGTAATATTCTGTATTAGATCAACCTACAGAAATATGCTATAAGAGTGTAAAGTTTAGCTAATGTGTATATCATATAATGATAGAAGAAGTGAAAACGAAATCATTTAAATTCAATTGTAATATTTTACGAAACGACGATTCTGATTGGCCGAGAAATTTTCCTGCATCAACACAAAACGGAAGTACGCAATGTCATAAGCAACGTCGTCAGCAAGACGAATTCAAAGCTGCAAATAAAGGTTAAAAACGACGAAATGAAATGATAAATAATCAATCTAATATTTTTTTGGTTGGCTATGCGAACGATGCAGTTTTCACTCAATTTTTGGTGTTGATACCTCGATCAACATTACATTGATTCCTTAAAGCACATTTTAAATCCCCTCGCAACATAGATGGAAGGGGATATAGTAACGCCGTCGTTCGTATGTAAGTGCGTGTGCGCGTAAGTGCGTCACACTTTTATATTATACAGCCTAGAGGGCACATTCAAAAATATATTGAATGATAAACGATAGTTTACTCAAATGTTGACCTGTGTTATGAACTGGTCCCGAGGAAATGAATTCTAATATTGCTTGTAAAAGTGAATTCATTCACGTTGGCATATCTCGAGGATTATATCCCCATTTAAAAGAACAATGGAAGAAATGTCTTTTAAGGAAACGTCTATAACTGTTTATAATGTCATTAGAGTGACGTCATAACATGAAATATACTGACGTAATTAAGTGTCACTTCCTCGTCATTTCGGGCTTCACAATGACTTCATTATCCAATAAAATCTCTAAAATTATTGTATTTCCGCCTACGTCACTAAACCACACACGTTGAGGGTAATAGTCAGAAAAAGGGCTTTGACCCAAGTGCAGAAATTCAAGGAAAAATAGAAACTTTATTTTATGAAATTTATTAAGTGAAAATTTCTTAAAAGTACAATTCGCTATTTTCGAAAACCAGAGTTATTTCCCCTTATAGACGGTATCTGACGTAGACTGATTGTGACGTCATCAAATTCTATGGAAACAGTCCTAAAAGTCTGGGAAATAACGGTGTAAAATCGACGTTACCATACCATTTTCATGACGTCACAATGGTTTTACGTCAGATACCGTCTATATGGGGAAATAACTCTGTATTCCGCAAAGACTCAATAATACATATTAGATTCTGTATGATTGACTTTCAAAAATGTTTATTTTCAGGTACATTAGCTTATCCTCTTTCATCACAAAACAACAAAGAACTACAAGATGCAAGACTGCTTGCCTTAATCAAAGGAATAAACTCTCAAAGTCCAAGTAATGACATGGATGTCAAAAACGACAAACGCGGGCAGGGATGGGCTATAGCATACGGAAAACGAGGATCACAAAAATGGTCTATGGCATATGGTAAAAGGAACTCCATTTTTGACAAGGAACGGTACAGTCAGAGTCCAAGATTTTACCCTACAAAGAGGACTTTTTCGACGGACCAGACATATTATACATGGGGTCAAAAGCCTATAAAGCGACAACAAGGTTGGCACATAGCTTACGGAAAGCGAAGCATCTTCCTCCCGGAAAGGGAATACTGAAGGAAGACGTATTGGCATTCTGAATGCTCTCTCGCTGATAGAAGATGCCTTCAAAGAATAAAATGTTACGAAATTTATCCATCCTCATAAATGTTTGATTAGAATTGTGAAGAGCTAGGTAACTTTATATTCCTTTAGGCTATTTACGGAGCTAGATGAAACGTTGTAGGATATTCTTCTGAATCAAGCTGAAAATGTGATATATCAAGAATCAGTGATGTAATCTAGGTAAAAATAACTAAATATGAAATTACCCTATAAATAAGGAAGAATATAGTAAAAGGTCCTGACTTCTTACTTATTTATGGGGAAGTGCAAAAGCTCGTAATGCGTTACGTGTATTCAGGAACATGTTTTGTGTTTAAATATAGACATTATTGAGTTATTGATTCAGTATTTTCCTGTTTTATTTCTATGTTTACTTTTGCAACATTTTGGGTAACTCGGCTCTGTAAAATAATAAAATATAATATTTTCAAAAATGTTTTGTTGTTGTTAACTCAATTATACAGATACAATGTACTTCTTAAGATATTATGCAAGACTTGTTTATCGAAAAAGATCCGAGATTAAAAAAAATTATTATAAAAAGCATAGATCATATTCATCCCTACAAAATTCATTTAAAAATGAAATTAAAGAAACAATCTTGAAATACAATATACAAACATATATGAGTGAATGAGAGAAATAAATTGACAAAGACATGAAAAGTTGCAGAAGCAAACTTAAACCACTTGAACCTTCTAAAAAGGAGCGAAACTGAATGCAAGGTGAAGATGATATTAGATGCCTAGGGACGGTAAGCATCTCCAGCTTGTTACAGGGCCTGTAACACCTCATTCGTACGGAAAACATAAATATTCCCAGAAAATAAGATTAGAGGCTGAGCAAGCCTTACTACAAACGTTTTTTGCGTGTAATTCATCTTGAAGCATTTACACATGCAAATGAGCTACATCACTTGTTCAAGCCAGTAGTTGTAGAAGACTATTTTATACTTTAGGATTAATTTTAACTCTTTTTAGATATAAATTTTTTATTCCCAATTGTTTTATGGACAATGCAAAATTGAAACTCTCGGAAAGCGAAATGTTTTCTATTTATCATATACAGATGACAAACCATTTTATTTTCGAGATATTTTAATTGGTCGTCATACTTCTACTGATATCGCATGATTTAATGAAAGGACTGCATAGTTTTGTTGTTGTTATTATTCAAAGGAAATATTGACGGCATCAATGTTCACGTCGTGTGCTGTAGGAAGACTAAAAAAAGAAAGAAGGTGACATTAAACAGAATTCGGTTGCAATAGCCACAAACGAAAGAACGAAAACGCCCCGAAAACACATAGGAAGAAGGTACAACAACAGACATCAAAGGAACAAGAAAGATTAAACACTTGACATCAAAGAAAACATCATAACACTTAACGGAAAAGACCGCACATGGTCCAACGTCGACAAGGGGTAAACCTCTTAGGACGGATTTGATGCAGTTATCTTGGTTGAGTAAGACACAAACGATTGTAACACATAACTTAAATAACTCAAAACAACCAAAACGAATAACCAGAGACAACAAGACAAACAGAATTTTCACGCCAAGGGAAGTAACACACACGTGAAAAAAGAAAACAAACAAAGGATACATGAAAACAAGAATAATTACACATAAAAGAATGAAGACTTTGTGCAACCGGGGTCAACCTTGTACGTCATCTGTTAAGTTCATAGCCAGTTGTGTGCTCAGAAATTTTCTTTTTCTGTTTTTAAAATTTCGTTTTCTCTTTGGTACAACAGACGTTTTCTAGCTTCTTACTGACCAAAGCATTAGAATAGGGTTACCATACTGATGTTTTACAAACAACTGACATCGTATCGGCGAATCCCCTGTCAGAAATATCCGTTTTACCGCTCGGTTAGCGCCTCGCGGTAAAAGTCAATTTCTGACAGGGGATTCGCCGATACCCTGTCAGTTTTTGTAAAACACACTCATGGTAACCCCTAAATCCAGGAACTCTAAACAACAAAGACTATATTTAAACATTAAACACATAAGACTACATACTTCCTTATCGACAAGGTAATTCTCACTAGACCATGCACCTTTAAAAAACAATTTAGAGCCATGCCTTATCTTTCTGTAGAAACGGTGTTATAATTCTCTGTTCTTCATCCGTGAACCCTACATTTATTCTTTACTTTTCAAAAATAGATCTCTATTGTTGCAGGGGTTTTTTTTGGTGTCAAGTATACACGAATTATCATCCTCTGTCAAAGAAAAACCAAAGCGTAGCCTATCCCTCTGTTTCCTGAAAATATCTTTCTACAATCTTCTGCCTTCTTACGTTTTCGTTTTTCCGATCGTAGGAGTATTTTCTGCTTATTTGTTTGTCTGGTAAATGTGAGGGTGTTTATGTAAGTAATATGCGTTGTATCTCCCATGTAAAAAGCCTTTTCAAATTATCACTGTATTAAAAATTCTAATAACAATTCCAAAAATAACATCCTTTTGTTATCTGATACGATTTTTCAGGATGGAATTCTACTTAAAGGATTAGATATCCCATAAACCCATTTCAAGATATTATGCATAAATGTTGGATAGTTCATTCGACATGATATTGAAATTTAATATGGATCAATCTGGATTTAGACTTGGAAACTTGTGCTTTTTCAGGAACATATTTCTATTCACATATGTTTACGATTAACGATGACGTAAAATGTACTTAAGGAAATCTTGAAAAAAAAACTTTATAAGAGGTGTATGTACCTCTTACGAAAAAGGAGGGTCCTCAAAATTACTTTGGCTGGAAGCATCACTGATGAGGATTATATGTCCGAAACAAATGTTTGGTACGTAATAAGTTGGTTTGAAATTTTCTTCAAGGGGGTATACAGTTGGATCACTTCCGTATTATTAATATATATTAACACTTATTTCCTGTTGCAGTATGGAGCTGTTAAAATCGTTCCCAGTGACTTCATGTTTTGAAGTGTATTAATTACCAGGCGCGTAGCTGCCATGTAAGCCAATAAGCCCGGGCTTGCACATTATTCGGTGATAAAAATATGAAATTAAACAAAACATAAATAAATAATAAATAGATGAAAAACAATGAAAATCTATTTGAAAAATAGCTTGCCATAGTTATCTATCAAAACATTATTTCTTTTAGGCCAAATATCATATTTCATTTATTTATTTGAAAATATCAAAAGAATGCATGTTAATGAAAAAAGGGTTTCCTTAAAGGTGCTACTGTTAATAGATGCATGTGTCACCATAGATTAATTATAATCTTATATGCAAGCTTTGAAGGAGAACTTCAGTTTTTCACCAATTTACCAATTGAAAACTGAAAAAAATTCTTGCTCCAACTTTGCAAGAAAAAATAATTTTGCTCCACTCTGGGGCGAGAAAAATAATCTTGCTTCGACAAAAAAACCAAAGGCCCCCACCCCCAGAATATCAAATGGACCGTGCCTTATACTAGCTGATAAACGAGTTCCAGTGGTCCGATTTTATTGAAAATTTGTGGCTTTTGATAGTACAGTTATTGAGAAAATTTGTTTGAAAATGTGCATTTAAAATGTATTTTTAGCCACTCAAATTTGCTGAAATAGTTCTCCGTCGGGCCCCCAGAACCCTTGCCATATCGGGCTTGCACTTCCAAACAGGGCCAGCTACGCGCCTGATTACTTCTTCCTGAAAGAAACTTTGATTTGGTCCTTTATCAATTTGACATCATAAATATTTTATTGCTATTTCGGAAACATGTCATTTCATCCACAAACATCATCGAAGTCAAAAGAGGTTAATATCTTAGCACCATCCTTCCAATGCTATTTTGAACATAGATTTCATTTGGATATGCTACTGAATCGACCCTACAGAAAATCTCTGTAATTTAAATGCAGAAATTTATATTCAAACAATAAAACCAGAGGGCGCTACTGAAATGAATTTTTGCGGCTCCCCAACTCCATTTTGGCTGGAAGCATCACTGATGAGGATTCAATATGCTCGATCACTTTCAAAAGGTTTCACGTCACCTTGATCAAAGGTAATGCGACCAAAGTCAAGGTCACTTGGTACTTTTAAATGAAATTGTACATGCTATTCTGTCCGAGGTATATCTCCTGAACCGTTTAACAAATCACTTTCATGCTTTAGTTTGGTGTCGCTTATGACCCAAATGTTTCACATCACCATGGCATGTAACCAAGGTCATTTAGTACATTTTTAATGAAATTGTATATGCTATCCTGTTCGGGCTATATCGCCTGAACCGTTTACCCAATGACTTTCATATTTCAATATGTGTTGCTTATGATCCAAAGGTTTTATATCACCTTGACCCTAGGTCATGTGACCAAGGTCAAGGTTACTTAGTACCTTTTTAAATGAAATTGTACATGCTATCCTGCCTGGGCTATATCTTCTCTACCGTTTACCCGATCACTTTTTTTAGTATGGTGTTGCTTATGATCCACAAGTTTCAAGTCACCTTAACCCAAGGTCACTTAGTACATTTTTAATGAAATTTTACATTTTATCATCCAAAGACCATAGACATTATACTATCCTGTCTGGGCTATATCTACTGAACCGTTTATCCGATGCGTTTCATATTATAGAATGTTGTTCCTTATAGTCCAAAGGTTTCACATCACCTTGACCCAAAGTAATGTGACCACGGTCAAGATCACTTAGTACATTTTTATGAAATTGTACATGTTATCATGTTTGGGCTATATTTCTTAAAGTGTAAAGTACTGGTTCACTTTCATATTTCAATATGTTAAGCATTGTTTATTATCCAAAGGTTTCACATAAAGGTTAAGTGACCAGTACATTTTTAATGAAATTGCTAATCATGTCTAGGCTATATCTTTTAAAACATGTATCTAGTCACTAATATTTTATTTGTTATTGGTCGTGATCCATAGGTTTCAGATCACATCTATCCAAGGTCATTTGATCAAGGTCAAGGTCATTCAATATGTTTATAATGAAACTTAATATGCTAATCATATTTCCGCTATATCTCTTAATGAATTACTTTCATATTTAAGTATAATATTACTCATGACTCAAAGATTTCACTTAACCTTAACCCATGGTCAAAGTAACTTAGAGGGAGGGGGAGACATCTGGTTTTTTTCTGATTTTTTTTTTTATTTCTTGTAGTTTTAAGTCGAAATTCACAAAATATTCGATGGCGTTCTTCCTCCCACCTAAATTATTTGACTTAAAAAAAGCCTTTTTGCAATATAACTAAAAAAGCCAAGTTTGATGTGCGTGTCATGCTCAATAGCAAGAATTATTCTATTATGATGTTTCCATTCCTCATCACTATAGTATACTGAATTATTTGACCTGTCATTTTTCTGATACATGTAAAATACATCTAAGAAAGACAATGCAATATAATGCCATACATTAAAAGCAAATAGGGTGGTACTTGTGGTAAGTAACCCCCCCCCCCCGCCTTTAGATCAAGTGTCTAAATGCCTAAACTTACATGTACAAATAGTCATTCACAATTTGTTATACTGTAGTGTAAAAACATTTTTTCAGTCTGGGGCACCCCTCTCCCCATCACAACATAACAATATTATGAGAGCTGATTGAGCCTCGTATAGAAGAATTTGAATTTTATCAGACATTTTGCATTGTTTTTCTACATATTCCCTACAGTATATATAACTTTAGAGGCCTCAATACAACTTTCAAAGAACTCCTTACATTGACTGTTCAGAAAACCATCCACTGCAAGTATGACGTCATCATCGGACTGAATGTTGGTGCCAGACATAGCTGCTTTCAGTTTTGGGAATGGAAGAAAGTCTGATGGAGTACAAATGTATGGCGGATGCTCAATCAAATTAAAGCAACAATCATGAATTGCAGCCATGGCATTGGCATACTTGTGAACAGGAGCATTGTCCTGATGTAACAACACGCCTTTAGTGAGCTTGGTTTAAACAGTATTTATTGAGAATAGAATACATGATATAAGTACAAATCTGTAAATTTGGGATTGAGTAACAAGAGTAGCTCTTATATTAAACTCTCTCCCTGAAATAAAATTGCTTTCTTGAAAACATAGACGATATAAATATACATTAATGTACATGAAACATTGATCAAACCTGGTTATTTGTAATAAAGTCCAAAGAAAGAAAGAACGAAAAAAGAAAGAAAGAAAGAAGAAAGAAAGAAAGAAAGAAAGAAGATATGACTAAATGGGAAAGCAATATCAGGAAGATATACATTTATATGCAAATTATACTCATATGTATATTATATACAACAAACACGAAAATAAACATGATTAATTAATGTATGGGTAAATGAAAATACTTATGTATATCTTTAAAATCCTAGGGTAAAAAAAGTTTGTAGACGTACGTAAATTTGGCATAAGAGTCAAAATGAATCAGAGCAAAGGTAAATAGGAAGACAGAAGGCGAAAACAAGATTAATCAAAACGTTTACTTCTTACTATAAATGTGTGAACAAGTCTAATATATCTCCATTAGTTTCGCTGTCGTACATTGGGCAGCCGAAAAGAAGTATATCAGTATTAATTTGGTTTGGAATTTGGTTTAATGTAGATATCCTCATAATGTCATAATTAGTGCATTCAAAATAATAGTGTGTTGCTGTTTCTGGACTTCCACATGTCCCACAAATGATTTAAAAACAGATTGTTAATCAATGAACTGCAACCTAGCCTTAAACGAGAATGTAAGATCTGGCACTTTCGTTCTCCGATATAGTAATAAGGAGGGGTTTTCTTTATATCTTTATTTACGTATTTTTCAAAGTCTCTAACTGAGTCCAGGTTTCTACTATTTTCGGTTAATTCGTTCCAGTCAAACTTCCGAATGAGAAAAGATTTTTGATAAAGGTTTGTTTTGCATCTTGGAGGTTGTAAGTTACTACTAAATCTAGGATTTATCTGACTGACCTGATTAACGCTGGGAGGGACTTAGGCTTTTAAATAAGTAGGGAAGTCTTTATAACACATTTTATAGAAAACAAAGGAGGGGATCTCCAACAACACCAGGTTGCAGCACCCATAGCAAAACCCTAAAACACCCAATGCAAAACACAAAGCACACAAGTACAGAAAGAGACGAATAAGGGACAAAGAACGTCAACGCAAACATCAAACACAAAGGACTACACATGAACCAACGAGACCAAGAAAGTCAATAATCTGTGGTTATGTCTTCGTTTTTCGAAGCCAACCCAACCCGTATGTTCCATAAGTTTCCTTCTAGAACAAGACCTAGTCGCACCGGTGACGAACAATGCAGCCTCTGTTTGAATCTTTTCAATTTCAAATTGGGTTTATCATTTTCAGTACAATTGTCCCATATTACGTCAGCATACTCGAGGGTGGGCCTAATGAAGGAAAAATATATTGTTTCTAAGGTTTTTCTATCTAATTTGAACAGGAGGAAACGGATAATATAAAGAAGCTGGATGTTATATCTGCAATATGATCATTCCATGTACATGCTTTATTAAAAGTAATTATACCTAAATGTTTGTGGGTGTGCACAGATTGGACTTGGGTATTATTCATAGTTAGTGGTTGGTGATAAGGAGGGTCAGTTTTCCTGGAGAAAATAAGCTCTTCAGTCTTATTAGGATTAAATTTGACCAACAAGGTAGATGACCATGAATATATTTTATCTAGATCAGCGTTCATCAGATCAGCAGATTCTCTTGGATTGTCCACAATTAAATAAAGAGTAATGTCATCGGCAAAAAGGCGAATACACGAATTTGCGTCATTGATGATGTAATCGATATAGATTAAGAACAAGTATGGACCCCTGGGGCACGCCGGCTGCTATCCCCTGCAATTTCGAGACACACCCCTCAAGAACCACTCTCTGAAATCTATTAGAAAGGTAATTTTCGAACTATCCCAAGAGAGGATTAGAAATGCCAGCTTGCTTCAATCTAAAAAGAAGACTTCTATGCCACACTCTGTCGAAAGCCTTGCTGATGTTGCAAAAGACAACTCTTACCTCTTTCCCATAATCTAAGGCTCAACAGAATGTGTCATAGAGGTCAATCAATTTGTAAACAGAAGAATCACCAGGGGTTAACCCAGATTGAACTGTACTAATTATGTTGTTATCCCTAAGAAAATCATAAAAGTATTCAAAAACGCATTTTTCAAAAGCTTTGCCTATATAACTGAGGAGGGATATTGGTATGTAATTTGAAACGTCACTTTTATCTTCTTTTTTATGCACAGGTATAATATTAGCCAATTTCCAGTCTGAGGGACTGAGGGAAAGGTACTCTGGTCAAGGGACTTGTTAAACAGTAGGGAGAATTGGTTTAGAGAAATTCTGCACCCTCCTTTAATAGTCGAGGATTTACAAGGTCTGGGCCACTAGCCTTGCTAGTATCTAATAGCTTGAGGACGTCTTCAACATCTTGCGGTGAAATAACAATAGATTCAAGAGTATGTACTGGCGGGACTATTTGAGGAAGAGTAGCATTGCTATCATCTATGGTACTTTGCATACAAAAATAATCATCTATAATACTAGACCTCTCTTGTGGTGTGTTATAGTACTTATTGTTATAAACTATCAGTGGTATATATCGCTTTCTTTATTTTGTTTAAAAATTCTTTAGTGACCGTCCACCAATGCTTTAAATTCATATTACCCTGCTGTAGAGAAGTTGTTAGTTTTTTTAAATAATTAATTTTAGAAGTTCGAACTAGATTATTCACTTTATTACGTTGGAATTTGAAAGCCTCCCAGGAAGATCGATCATTTGAAGATTTAGTCATTTTATGGAGCCTATTTCTAATTCTTATTTCTTTCCTTATATCATTATGTATCAATTGGGGGTCTTTAGGTGTTTTGGGGTTTTGCTGTGGGTGCTACAACCTGGTGTTGTTGGAGATCCCCTCCTTTGTTTTAGGTCTGATAGTAACAATTTTGTTAGGTATTGCATGTTCTGCCGCATTCAAAATATTGCTTGTAAATAACTGGACACTTTCGTCAATACTTAATCCATCAATTCCCCAATCGCAGTCCGCTAAATTTTCTCTATATAAATCATAATCGGCCCTGTCATACTACAAAACTTTTCTAGTATAACATGGTTCAGAAAGTCTGTTGACAGAAATATTTGACAATGGCCATGCACTACAGAACGTGTCTAAAACTCCTATTTGTGTACAACTTTTTAAGTTTTGTGAAATGAGAGCAAGGTCAATTAAAGTGGATGAGGTCTGTGTGATTCCGGTAGGATGTATTAGTTTTATCTCTTATATTGCGTGATTTAGCTTCGTCTAAAATGTTTTCATTAAAATCTCCGACGAGTATAATTGGAACACACCTGTATTGCTTGATCTGTAGAGAATCGCATAACATCCCAGTTTTCAAATCTTGGATGCAAGTAAAATGTACCTGTTAAAACCTTCTTGCTGTTAAGAACTACTTCAGCCCATATTCCTTTAGGGTTATCGATAAGGAGATCTCTCAATAAAAGGTACATGTTTAGCAAAATGTACGGCTACACCGCCCCGTGCCTATTACGATCTACTCGTATTGGTCGATGATAGTTTGGAATCGTAATATCTTAATTTTCTATAGAATTATCAAGCCATGTTTCGCTCGAATTTATGATATCAAATTTGTTAAGTTCTGTGGCTATCAGGTCTAGCTTATAAGAAACACTTTGACAATTCAAATGACAAATAGTTATATCCCGTAAATCTGAAGGCCCAGGATTAGGCTCAATATCCCCGCAAAGAAGGAGTAGAGTATGTAATCTAAATATAAGAAAATGTAAATGGTTGTATACTACTGGTTTATTTGTACGTTCAACAGCAGGTATGTGTCGATTTGGATTGAGATTTCCGCGGCGCTTAAGTTTAATATTTTCCCTTAATTGTGTAAGAAGTGAAGCATAGTTTGTGCCATTTATTGTTTGTCCTTTTGGAGATAATCTATCTGCAGATTACATTCTGCATCGCAGATAACTGAGGTCATCACCTTCCAAGCTGAAGGAAAGTCTTTGGCCGTCGGTGAGCCAGGATGCTTCTACTGTTTCGACTTTTGTAAAATGATGGACCGAAGTTTTATCCATAGTGACAAATCTGTGAAGAAAATGGACAGGATCTCCATGAGAAGGTTAGGATTAGCACGCGATAATGTGCGCCTGGTGTGCTTCTGAGCATCTGTATTAATACACAACGCTCCAACGTTGTCAAAACGTTGTGCGAATGCTTGGCACACGCTCCGCGTACGTCGAGATTTCTAGAAATGTGCTGGATACACGGAGTCGTACGCTTGAATACGCTGTTCATTCGTTATAACACGTTAAACGCACGCTAAGCAAATGTTTTGCAGTCGATGTTGCAAGTTTATCGTGCGTTGCATTGGCAAACGCTCAGAAAGCGGCTTTCTTTTGATCTTGTATAACCGACCTCAGCGTTCGGCAGAGTGTGGCAATTTTTTTTCAAACGCTGTGACACGCTGTCAAGAACAATGTAGTGTGACAGGGCCTTAACTAAACGGTGTGGAGTTCCTCTGAATTCACGCGTGAATCGATATCATAGTTCTTTTTGAATTTTCTTTATTTATCTATTTATCATTTTGCTTATAACTACACAATCAACATGTAATAGACTCTTGAACCAGCAACCTTTCTTGTTCTATTTCATGTTTTACTACATCAACTGATTGGATCTCCATTCATCTACGACAATGAGAGGTTTGGTTTTGATAACACGATTCATTCTACACAAAAGTAACTTACAGAGATCTAAACTCTTTGAATAACATGTATGAAATTGTATACCTTGGTGTTCAAAACAACTCTCAACAATTGAATAGAATACTGAATTTAACAACTTTGAACTAATTAACCTCCCATTTTGTTATCTCAGAAACTAGAAATCAATTGAATCAAGATGAGAGTCATACCTTGGGATTTTTCCTAAAACGATAAACTTAATAGATCCGATTTTCACAAACATTTTAGATTTCAATAGATGACAGGATGTAAAAAGTACATCAAACACATAAACACTAAAATCAGAAAAAAAGACGAAAAAGGAAAACAAAAGTACTAGTACAACGTTGTGCAACGTTGTGAATACGGAAGATTAACCAAGATTACAATTATGTTTTTGCGCACTCTTTTATTGTTCTCCATTGCTTTGACGTCATTAATTTCTTTGGGCAGAAAAATTGCTCAAATTTTGACTAAATGCAATCAGAACGTTCATGTTGCATGCGCTGCAGCTGCGATTTTGCCTATTGACATCAGAATCTCTTTTAAAAAATGAGTCTTATATTTTTTCTGTTGATGCAGGTATCACCAGAAAAATTGGACAGAAAATTGCATCAATCGCGCATAGCGTGTTGATGAAAAAGTTTTCTGTCCAATTTTTCGGGTGATACCTGCATCAACAGAATGAAATATAAGATACTTTTCTTATAATTCTATATCATCTACTTATTGAATTTCAAACGTCTTCAAATTCAATAGCATCATTTAAGAGCAGATAAATTTTCAGCATGGACCAGACATGCACGTTTCGGGTACTTAAACCTCGTCAGTGATCCTAAATCTAGACAATGTAATATGGCCAAAACGTGTGAAAGTTACTATGTCCAAAAATGTACCGAATGACGTAGCAGAATGGCTGGGATATGACGCTAAGAGGACCCACGTTTTAGAAATTTCAAGAAATTTTGTGACAGACGATCGACTTAAGTGCCCTCGGGGACTCCTGGTCCACCAGCAGTTACACTCACCAAGTGGTACATGTACAAATGTTAAACGTCTTCAAACTCAATAGCATCCTTAAGAGCAGATAAATTTTCAGCATGAAAACAGCCTGTTTTCTCAGATCTTAAAAATCAATCACCGCACTATGTTTCGTCTGTTCGGTGGTTGCGCAGTGATACAACTGCCTCCAAAGACGAAAACAAGTTTTGGCAGCCGCCATGATTTAAACAGAGAACGGTCGTCTCTCTATATCTTTGGAATAAGGACCAGATTGAGAAAATCCGACATGCACAGTTAATTTATTTAGTAAGTTAAAAAAAATGGTACCCTTGAAATGTTATACAAACACCAACAAATTGTGTTTTTAACAACGAGTTTATTCGTGTTTGAGGGAACCCCCGGTTCTGAAAATAGTGCTATAAATAGACTTCCGTGAAAAGTTTATTGATCGATGTATCAACAAAATGTCTTTGCCAATCAGAATCTCCGTTTCTTGAAATAACAATGGAAATTAAATGATTATGAAATCTCCGTAGGAAAAATGCTATAAAATCGATTATTTGACCAATCAGTCAATATTTGTTTTTGTTTACATCAATATCGGTCCTTGAGCCAGTAGTTAAAAAAACACTGACCGATAAACGTCACCTACTGCCCGCGCTCTTTCTCTTATACAGACGAAAATTAATATAATGTAAACATGCAGGGGCACTCAGTTCGTTTCTGCATTATTGAAGACAATAATTGACTGGGGACTTGGGCAACATATGATTTGTTGGACCTTCAGACAAAATATAGCCTTCGGCCTCGGGCAATATTTTGTCTTCAGGTCCAACAAATCATATATTGCCTTCATTCCTAATCAATAATTGTTTATTGTTATACCCTAATCATTATCTCTTTATAATATCTCCGTAGGAAAAAATACCTATGAATTTGACTTATTTGACCAAGCAATCAATAGTTACACCAACATTTGCCCTAGGGCAATAGTTAAAAAAATATTGACATATAAAGTTCACATCTTTTATGATGTAACGTCATTGATGACGTTTTAAACTCTTTCTAAATCTCCGCGCTCTTTTTCTGATTGACGAAAATGAATGTAAACATGCCGGGCCAATCGGTTCGTTGCAGTAGTATTGAAGTAATGACAAATATGGATAATGATCATATCCCTGTATACAGCACAAAATCGATCATTCAGAAAGTCAGAAACCTCCACCATCAGGTATAAGGCATAACAAAACAATAATTGACTGGGAATTCTGGCAACACATGATTGGTAGGACCTTCAGACAAAATATAGCCTTTGTATCGCGCAATATTTTGTCCTTAGGTCCAACAAATCATATATTGCCTTCATTCCCAGTCATTAATCGTATAATGTTAATGGGTGGCCTGAAAAATCACAGCAGATAGCTTCTCTAGGTAATCGATGGGTCGAGACAAAGCGAACCCCGGCAAGTGGAGTGTGATTAGACGCCCAGGGATAGTTAGCGTATCCTTTTTGTTATCACGATGTTCTACGCAAAAAATATCTTTCAACACTTCACGAGACGTATTGTAATATATTTAGAAAATCTACATTTGTCTTTTTACGATCATAGAGCTTCCTCAGTGAATTCATTATGCATACACAAAGGAACTCCTGACAAGTAAACTTGTCTGATAGAACTTTTTTCCTTGAGACCAAATTCTTTGTGTGAAAAAAAGCCCTCGTATTAGGAACGAGTGACATATCATGCCTTGACTAAGAGTAGAATAAAATGAATGAACGCAACATTCAAAATTTTCACAGCTTTGTTAGATATGGCGTTTGGAAAATTTGACCGAAGTCAATTCTTAGTTTATGGTGCCGAGCCCATGCCGTCATTACTACTAAAGGATGTATTATGTTCAAATAAGGGGTAGATTTAACGCTTTATGTGGTTCCGCGCACTCTTAATTCATTAGGATAGATGGAGTTAAAGGGAATCGGCAAATAGTATCCCTACAATTATTAAACACTATACATGCTATACAAATAACATGAAATGCAAGAAACATAATTCCGTTCTGTTATTTAATTTGAATACTGATAGATAGTTTGTATACTCTGGAATAGGTATTATTTCAGGATGGAAAAGGTGACATCTGTAAACCATTTACATGTAATAATTTTATCACATTACTCTTTTATTATTTGCAGATTAATCCTGAAAACTATATATTTTCACTGATTATAGAAAACAAAGGAAGGATTCGATTGTTTACGGTGGGTCCCTACTCGAACCGTTATAGGTTCTCATTATAACAAGAAGTATGCGTACATGTAAAACGTATCACAATGGTTGGTGGCGGATGAACCAGCGCATTGAAAAACGCAGACCAAAGGTCTTAAATGTCAAAAGAAACAGAAGATAAGGCAATATATCAATATCCACACACTTCATATTTTATATATTCTTAGTTGAAAATGTTATGAAATTATAAGGGGGTGTCCATATGTTTGGAGCCATATCTTTATCATTTATAAAACTGTGAACCTGTGTGTGATTTTTTCTTCATCTACATACATAATCTGATGAAATATTACAAAATGAAAAAAAATCTGCTTTTTCTTGAAAAAAGCTGGATTTAGTATATATTGTTGGTCAAAAATGTAATGAAACTATAAAGAGGTACCCTTATGTTTGGAGACCTATCATACTTAGATTTATTTTAGAATATTATTTAATGTGTTATATGCTTCTATATGACTTGTTATTATAAAATAAAACAAAAGAAATAAAAGTATTCTTATCATTACTGAATTTGGAGGGTTCAAAAGCATATACTGGATATTCGATATTCCTCAATATTAATGTGCAAGGGAACCTTTCTAAAATGTACGGTATCTTTGATGAAAAAGAAATAACATATCTATGTCTGTGTTTTCTTTCCCATTGGACCATTGAGTTTAGTATGAGAAAACCTTAAATACAAATTTCATCTGTTAAATCTATGAGAAGGGACCCACCTTAAAAGGGGAAAATATTTCGAAGAGGACGTCGCATTTAAGTATAATTGTGACCAGATTTGAATTATTTCTATTTCAATCTAGGGAGTGTTTGGACAATTTTGTTCGTTGCAAGGACTCGATTGTGTCATGTGTGATGTCTGTAACAAATATGAACAAAAGAAGGGAGGAGATCTCCAACAAAACCTCGTTGCAGCATCAACAACAAAACAACAAAACACCCTGATGCAAAAACACAAAAGACGAGTACAGCACGAGACGGAAAGGAGACACATGACATGTAAACATCAAACACAAAAGAATACACATAAACCGACGAGACCAATGGGCAACCGGTGCCGACTTTGGACGGCCATTTGTCACGCAAGTAGCAAATGGTGTGGTTATCCTGGATTACGTGCGCACAACCCTCTCACTTCTCCAATTACCCAGAGGTCTCGAAGAACGTACAATTGTGGTCTTAAACAACCTCCTCACTGTAAAATGACATCACACAAACAAGACCGCGAACGCAGAGGCCCCAGAGACACAGATGAATATGTAAATGGATATAAAAAGAGGGCATGCCTAATACAGTCCGTGCTCTGCCGGCTGTAGCGAGCTCATGTATGTAATCACCCGAGGAGTCCGACTGACATTCAGAGAGGACAGGTGGTCGGGGCTCTGTCTTCTCTAAAGAGGTTTGGACAGGGCCCGTCATGGAGTCCCGTCGTCACAGTCAGTCAGAGTGCAAGTCTCAAGGATGCGCTTGTAAAAGACTGTAGATTGGTTAAGTACCAAGCCTAGTGTCCGTCTGGTAACAATAGGATCATATCCACGGTATAAAAGGCGTTTGATGATTCTGACGCATTTTCGATGGTTATGCTGCCTATTTAAGATCCTTTTTATTTTGTTTATCATATCATCATAAAAGACAGGTTGTGTAATACCCATAGTAATGTAATCTGTTGAATGTATAGATCCGAATTTTAAAAGAAGTTGACTGTAATTTTTGTAAAATTTCCAGAAAGTCTTAACTAGTTTGTGAAAGCGGAAACCTTGACCTAAAAGTTTTTTGGTAATTTGTAAATTTCTATTGTGAAAATCCAACATATCAGTACATGCTCTAGCGTACCGGATGAGCTGTGATATGTAAATGCCGTATGACGGTAATCTTGGAACATCACCATCAAGCCAGGGGAAATTTACTATGTTGAATCAAAAATCATCCCTTTTGTCATATACACTTGTATGAATCTTTCCGTTTACAATTTTGATATTTAGGTCCAAAAACGGTGTTTCTGTATTTGAAAGGTTTGCCTTGTTAAGTGTTAATTCTTGTGGATAAATTTCATACTTATATAATTCAAAAGTAGAATTGTCAATGGTTAGAATATCATCCAGATACCTAGAAGTATTATTGAAACATTTCAGATCATCAAATTTTCTTTGCTTTTGAAGATTTTGGATAAATTCTTTTTCATAAGTGTACAAAAATAAATCTGCAACAAGAGGCGCACAGTTAGTACCCATAGGAATTCCTACAACCTGCTTGTATAGATCCTCACCAAATATAACATAAATATTGTCCAAGAGGAAGGACAAGGCATTACAGAGGTCACTACATGTCCATGATTTGTAGTCTATCGAGGAAAAGAAACCCTTCGATTCAGATGTACAAATGTAAGTTTTTCGCTCTCGATCAAAACACCATTTAATGAGACTAGATAATCGATCATTAATTTTGTCATGAGGAAGTGTGGTGTACATATTAGAGAAATCGTATGAAGAAATCGTATTGGCTTGGAAATTTCCACATTTCATTTTGTCAATCACATCCCCTGAATTCGTAATAGAACAAAATAAATTTGCATCGTTCCTGTTTAGAACCGTTTCACAATATCTAGTTATGTGTTCTTTAATAGCAGTAAGTGCTGACGTCAGATTTCTAGACAAAATTGTCGTGGAGCAGTAACTAGAATTAGCAATAAATCGAAATTTGTAAGGAAACTTGTGCAGGAGACTTGTAAGGAAATTTGTAAGGAGACTTGAGACCCGCGAGGGGTTTGACAGTAAGTGTTTTGAATATATTTCCCTGACATTGTCGCCATAACACTTTCTATATAGACGTAACGTCAGAGAGTGCATGAATTTTAGATATTGTTTTCATTTTCGTGCTTAAACATCGACGGCGGGTGCGGCTAGCCAACAGGGGATGCTTACTCCTCCCGGGCACCTGGTCCCACCTTTAGCTTGCTATGGGTCTGTCGATGCTTAATTTTGTGCTCTATTGTGAGTGCTGTTGAGATTATCGTCAGGATCGTCTTGAACTCATTTGTGTCACACTTATGTCCTTTGCCGTGTGGAGCTCGTAAAAAAGTTCCCCGCGAGGGGTTTGACAGTAAGTGTTTTGAATATATTTCCCTGACAATGTCGCCATAACACTTTCTATATAGACGTAACGTCAGAGAGTGCATGAATTTTAGATATTGTTTTCATTTTCGTGCTTAAACATCGACGGCGGGTGCGGCTAGCCAAGAGGAGTATGTCCTTTACATGGAACCAAAATGTCAAAATTATCATGGACTCTTGTGAGGAATATGCAAGACGTTGGGCAAAGAAAGAGGATGTACAGCTCTACACCCTTTCCGAATGGATAAAATCAATCAGAGGGTTACTTTTATCTAGAATTAACCGATTAAAATCGACTGTGAACACCAGATTCGTGTCTATATTTAAAGACCCTGATGTTATCACAGAACTTACCTACCTCCAAGAACATTATGTCATCACACCAGCGGACAAAGCCTCAAATAATTACACATTTACTTGCAAAAAGTACTATTTCGACAGTCTAGTTAAAGAGTTGGGTTTAAATTCGACACCTGGAAATCCCACTTACACCCCAACAAACCTTTCTGCCTCTGAAATAATAGATAACCACAAATCAGCTTTTGCTTCCTTTGGCTTCGACACTACCAATTTAGATTTAGATTTACCATACTTATACTGCATACCTAAAATGCATAAGAATCCGTACAAACAACGTTTCATCGCTGGTTCCTCAAAATGTTCTACCAAATCTGTATCGATCTTACTCACCAAAGTTTTATCTGAAATCAAATCTGGGCTACAAAAATATTGTTCGACAGTATATTCTCGCAGTGGTATCAACCAGATGTGGATTTTAAAGAATTCGAAGGAACTTTTAGAACATCTGAAATCCACTCATTTTAGTAGAGTCCATTCGATCAAAGCCTTTGATTTTTCGACACTTTACACTACAATTCCACATTCTAAATTGAAAGAAAGACTCGCAAAAATTATAAGTAATGCGTTTACAAGTAAGAACGGTAATCGCAAATACAAATTTATTGTTGTTAACTATGACAAAACCTACTTTGTAAAAGAAAAGTCAGATTCTGAAAATAAGTACACTGAAACATACATTATTCAGATGTTAAACTTTCTGATCGACATTTTTGTGGTGTTTGGAGGAAAGGTCTTCCAGCAAATTGTCGGAATTCCAATGGGTACCAATTGTGCCCCACTCCTTGCCGACATTTTCCTTTACTCGTACGAAGCTGAATTCATTCAATCTTTGGTCTCCTAAGGGAAAAGATACTTAGCTTCTGATTTCAACTTCACTTACAGATACATAGACGATGTGTTGTCCATCAATTATCCAAAATTCGCGGATTACCTGAGCAGTATCTATCCTTCGGAGCTTGAAGTCAAAGAAACTACAGAGACAAATAATTCAGCATCCTATTTGGACATAATGTTGTCCTACGACACAGATGGTCACATGAACACCTCACTCTATGACAAACGTGACGACTTCAATTTCAGCATTACGAACTTTCCTTTTCTGAGTAGCAACATCCCTTCATCGCCTGCTTATGGCGTGTTCATATCTCAGTTGATACGCTATGTCAGAGCAAGTACCAAATATACGGATTTTGTTCTGAGAGCTAGGCGTCTTTCAGTTAAGCTTCTCAGTCAGGGATATGTTTGTGACCGACTAACATCGTCACTGAGGAAGTTCTACGGTCGATATGGGGAACTCGTCATACACTATGATGTCCCACTATCCAGAATGGTGGATGATATTCTGTCATAGACCATTTGAACCATCCAACCAAAGATTGTACTCTATATCTTCCAAAATGGAAGTAACCGGATGTGACAGTTCTACCGAATTGAAGCGACGGGTGTTGCATGCAAGCAGGAGATGCTTACTCTTCCTGGGCACCTGGTCTCACTCTCATATCGGGAGTTCGCTTTTTTTCATATGGTGGAGGTTTTTGTTTTTGTTTGCTTTGGTTCCTGTTTTGTACTGATTTTGTATGCCTTCGGTTTCTGATTTTCTGAATTATCGATTTTGTACTGTAGACAGGGATATGGTCATTATCCATATTTGTCATTTCTTCTCCCGGGCACCTGGTCCCACCTTTAGCTTGCTATGGGTCTGTCGATGCTTAATTTTGTGCTCTATTGTGAGTGCTGTTGAGATTATCGTCAGGATCTTCTTTAACTCATTTGTGCAGTTTCGGTATGCAATATAGTGTTGGGAGATCCAATTTAGAAATAGAGATATTGAATGAAGACAGTTCACTGTTATGCTTGCTTAAAATGTTAGATGCACTTCCATTGCTTTTGATATATGTATTAGTAGACGAAAGTTCCGAAACCAAAGTTGCTATGTAGTAACGTTTTCAAATGATATTGGTGTTGTTGGCTGCTTTATTAGCTGGTGCAAAGACATTTACTTAGTTTGGATTTGAAAAATCTTTCTGATTTCGAACGTGGATTTTGAAAAAGATGAGGGTTTTTATGAAAGTTATCTATTCGAATATCCGTTATATCTAAAATGAGGTTTTTCCAGTCATTCAGAGCATGCGGTTCGACTCCTTCTGATTTACACCATCTTTTCGTATAATTATCTAAGGCTTCCGTAAGCACCTCACGGCATTTGACAAAATCTATCTTGGATGGGATTCTATACTTAGGTCCTTTTTTAAGAAGACCGCGGAGCTGTATGTCTTGGATAATTGAAAAGTCACATGTAACAACATGGCCAGCTGGTTTGTAGAGATATTTAGAAAGAAGGGAGGAGATCTCCAACAACACCCCGCCGCAGCATCAACAGTAAAACACCAAAACACCCGATGCAAAAACACAAAAGACGAGCACAGCACGAGACGGAAAAGAGACACACGACACGCAAACACCAAACACAAAAGACCACACACAAACCGACGAGACCAATGGGTAACCGGCGCCGACCCCGGACGGCCATCTGTCACGCAAGTAGCAAATGGCGCGGCCATCCTGGACCATTTGCACATTTTTGAGAAGTTGCACATTCTCAAGAAGCAGGACACGATTCGGGTATGTCAGGATCCGATATAACTTTATTATAGTTAAAAACAAAGTTTCGAATAGGTTTCTTGTACTTATAACAAATAAGAGGTGGCTCTAAATTTCCAAAATATTGAGGAATGGTACTTTGTACGCGATGATCCCGAAAATATTAGAGATGTTTAGAAGATCAAAATCTTTGTTAATAAATGGGATTTTTATGAATCGTCTTTTAGGTGAGGATTTTTTCACAATAGGGTAAAGTTTATACTGTGCGAATGAGACAATGATATTAAGTCTGAATCAGTCAGTGTTTCTTAAGAATGCAACCTCTGCTTCATCCAAGATAGATTTCAAGTGCATAACTGGTATTGACGACAGAGCATGTAACAGCTCATGTCTGCCGCCATTGCGCGCCATAGAAAGTAAATCGTTGAGAGAGCGGTAGATTCTGGATCGTTTTCTTTTTTGTCTGTTCCGTCTTTTCCCGTGCGACCTGTATTTCCTTCTAGTGTTTGGGCAAATTGAAAAGATGTTGATATTGGTAGAGGCTGAGGAAATGTTTCCTTGTCCATAGATTTGATCGTTTAAACCAAGAGGGTACGCAGACTGAAGTTTGGTGATCCAGGCAAGTTCAGCTTGTAGTCGGCTTTTTTTAATTTCGGTCTTACTTTCATTTTTGCGTTGTGGAAAAGTCTGAACTGGGGTAATGGTGATATCCGAAATAGAATGATTGTATTTAACAAAGTGATTATAAAGAAAGTTTCTGTGTTTTTGTTGACGTCAGGTTCTGATCTTATAAGAATGGTTCCTAAAACGAGATTTTAAAGGTTGGCCTGTCTCACCTACATATTGTGCGCCACATCCCCTGGCATTTCAAGTCATAACGTAAATAAGATCTTGAGACGATCATTCGATGTCTTGGTCTACCTCGATTTTGAATTTCTGCCCATTTACACTAGATGTTATTGTGAAGTCGCAGTTGATGAGGTGACACTAAGACAAGAACCATATCCCAATATAGAAAGCAAATTGAAATATTCGAACATCATTGACTGAAGGGCATACAAAATTATGATAAAACAGGAACCAACGCAAACGAAAATATCCGCCATATGAAGAGAATCGAATTCCCAATAAGGGAGTGACACCAAGTGTCCGGGAAGAGAGTCAGCATCCCTTACCTGCATGCAACACGTGTCGCTTCAATTCGCCGGATATGTTACATCCGGTTTCTTCCACTAAGGAAGATGCAAGTATGTTCTTTGGTTGGATATTTCCAATGGTCTAAGTCAGAATATCATTTACCATTCTGGTCGATGGGACATCATAGTGTATGACGAGTTACCGGTATCGAATGTAGAACGCCGAGCCCTCAAACCAAAATCTGTATTTTTATTACTTGTTCTGGCAAAACCTATCCATTTAAACACGACATATGCAGGTGATGAAGGGATAATTGCTTCTAAGAGAAGAATAGGCTGTGATGCCAAAATTGAAGTCGTCACTTTTGTCATAGAGTGGGGTGGTCATGTGACCATCAGTGTCGTAGGACAGCATTATGTCTAAATAGGAATGCTGAATTGTTTGTCTCTGTGGTTTCTTTTACTTCAAGATCCGACGCATAGATTCTGCTGAGGTAATCCGCGAATTTTGGATTATGGATAGACAGTACATATCTTTGTATATGTGTGTTGGGCACAATTTGTTTCTTTTGGAATGTCGACAAATTGTTGGAAGACCTTTTGTCCAAACACCATAAAATGTTGTCGATCGGGAAGTTTAACATCTGATTGACATCAGTGTACTTATTTCTATATTTTATATATTATTTTCATTTTGGTGCTTAAACATCGATGGCGGGTGCGGCTAGTCAACAGGGGATGCTTCCTCCACCCGTGCACTTGGTCCCACCTCTAGCTTGCTTGGGGTCCGTCGATGCTCAATTTTGTGCTCTATTGTGAGTGCTGTTGAGATTATTGTCAGGATCTTCTTTAACTCATTATTTTTAGAGTCAGATCTTTCTTTGGCAAAGTAGGTTTTGTCATAGTTAACAACAATATATTTTCGATAGCCATTGTGCTCGTAAAGGCATTACCTAAATTATATTGAGTCTGTCTTTCAATTTGGAATGAGTGATGTGTAAAGTGTTGAAAAATGATCGAATGGACTCTATTGATATGACATAAATTCAGATGTTCTAAAAGTTCCTTTAATTCTTTTTTAGAATCCGCATTTGGTTAATATCGCTTCGAGACTTTACATGTACTGTCGAACAATATTTTTTAAGTCCAGATTTGATCTCAGATAAAATTTTGGCGATTTATATTGATACAGATTTTGTAGAACATTTTGAGGAACCAGCAATGTAACGTTGTCTGTATGGAATTTTTATGCATGTTTTGGTATACAATACAAGTATGGTAAATCTAGATCTGTGTTTTCCATTCACATTGTTCGTACATGTAATTGGGTTTTTTTCTGTTTCCCTGATGATCATTTGTATGAAGATAATGCCATATCTATACCTATTAATCTTATCAAAACTAATAAAACAAAAAAAAACTTTAGAAACATGACAATACATTTTGCAATTAAGTAATTGGTCATAAAACTGAATTACGTAAATAATGAGGTCAATCAATAATGCATTATGTTGTTTCTATAATACAGTATGAAACGTCCATGTACAAAAACAGAACGTGTGTCCATTATTTATCTTCCGAGTTCCGCTGTTTTCAGATTCAGAATCATTATTAACCTTTGCCGGACGGCACATGGACATATTTTCACTGTTGTAGATCTATCTAGGTTTGTTTTGTTTCATATTTATCAAGACTTTGACTGCGTTTTGAATATTTTTCCCTGACATGGTCGCCTCAGCACTTTCTATATTGACATAACCTCAGACAGTGCATGTATATTATATATTGTTTTCATTTTCGTGCATGGACATCGACGGCGGGTGCGGCTAGCCAACAGGGGATACTTGCTCCTCCCGGGCACCTGGTACTACCTCTAGCTTGCTAGGCGATTGCGGCGATGCTCAATTTGGTGCTCTATTGTGAGTGTTGTTGAGATTATTAGAAAAGCCATACATAGAAAATAACAGAGAAAACGAAGAAAAAAAAAGAACTTTTGATTAATAAGATATTGACATTCAAGACCAAAATCAGCTAATTATATTCACGGAATTTAATCATCTTGGTATGGTATCATCCGTCCTATCTAAAGTTTAACATTTTTATAGTTTCATGAAAGTATTCGAAAAGCCTAAAGAGTAGTATTTTCCCTTGAAGAGGAGATTCCTGATAATTTAAATCATCTTCAATTTTTCCTAAGCGAAAATCAAAATTAAAGGCCTGCTTATATGGTAAATCGTTTTGTATATCAGATAAATACATGTAAATACCTTGTGTTAAAGTAGTTGCTAAATCTATTTTTCTCATTTTCTACATGTTATCCTTATTGCATCTATACTCCAATTGTCGTCTTATACTTTAAGACGGATACGGTTGCTCAATTTTCTTCAAATTCATAGCATCATTTAAGAACAGGCTAATTTGCAGCATGGACCAGACATTCACGTTTCTGGTACTTAACTTGCCTCTCATGTTTAACACAGAAGAACTTATATCCTTGGTCCCTTTTGAGGTTAGATTGTTTAAAAGATTTTTTTCTCGTATGTGATAGGCAGTTATTGCTTTGTGATGATATTGGTCTTTTGTCTTCTTACAATTTGTTTTTTATTTACCCTACCTATGTCCATATAAGAAATTTTATTTCTCTTCTTCTGTTGATACTATCTGTCAAGTTTTTAAAGATCACATGTCCCGTGATGCCTCCTACACTACTGGCAGTAAATCGTGATTACCTACTCATTTCTCTTTATCTCATGAAAAATTCATTATGCTGATTGACCAAACAGATCCCTCTGTTAATTGACCAGACTGTAAAGAAATGCTAGTCGATGCGCGTTAGTCTCTCCATCAACCTTCTTGTTGAAGCGAACTCGGTAAACGAAGCGTCCGAAGTCTCCTGCACTAAAGCAGAGCAGTTCGAAATGAATTGCCGAATGCCCTGCATCAGGCATGCGTGTTTCGGATCATGAATCATCATAAGCTGGTACTTCAGGCCAAAATGCTTCAGGGAATAGAAACTAACTTGGTGGCACCCTCTTCATTATTTTAAAACCTGAAGTTAAAGAATGAGAGACTTCACATTTTCTATAGGGTCTTTCAGTCACGTGATATAAAGAAACATACGGAATAAACATTTTCTGAATAAGAATAATGTAGCCTACGGTTAAATTCAGTCATTCCCTACGTATACACGAAATATGATACACATAATTACATACATACACATGGTCATATTCAACTTGTTCCAATGTGTCGGCATATACACTCTGTCCTTATTATGTCTGTCCTATGGGTGTTTTGAATATGCCATATCATGCACATTATAGCTAGCACAAGAAAGGATACGGTATTCAAATGTAAAATAGCAAGGTGCCCAATAAGAAAGCAGACGAAAAGGATAATTTATTTACCACATGACAGGTCAACAACACTTGCAACACAACATTTTAACGCTTTCGTGTTTCTATGGATCGTTGTAATTGTAAGGCACGGTCCATTTGATATTCTAGGGGGCTTGGGTTTTTTGTCGGAGCAAGATTATTTTTTTCGCCTCAGACCGGGGCAAAATTATTTTTTCTTGCAAAGTCGGAGCAAGGATTTTTTTTAACTAAGTGATGTGCATATTAAGAATGTTTGTGTTTTATCGATAGAAATTATTCATAATTATTCAAAACTCTAAATATTACTTTGTTTTATGCAAAGAAGGGAGGAGATGCAAGTATTCAATTCAATTCTAAACAGAGAGATAAAAGATTTTTACAATATAATTCTAAATAAACAAAATTTATATAAGATTCATGTATATAAGAGGGTCTGTGGGGAAGGTCTTCGAGACAAAACTGTAAATTGGTGAATAAGTAAATTTTCCTTCCAAGCTTACAAGAACATAAAATTAGACTCTATGGGATACATGCAACATGTATTAATAGTAATAAATAAATATTTATAACACTTTTGATATCTTCAAATATATGAACTTTGCCATTAGTAAATAATGTTTGATAGAAAACTATAGCGAGCGAAGCGAGTTAAACAAAATTTGATAGACTGAAAACTGCGGCGGGCAAAGCGAGCCGAAAAAATTCCAAGAATTTTAGCAAAATTTTATGGCAATTTTTCAAATTCAGAGTATTTGTAAGAGCAGGATTTTTTTTCTGTCACACCATAAGCAAATTAATTTTTTTTTTCATCAAAATTCAGAGCAAAATTATTTTTTTACAAAAAATACCCAAGCCAAGCCCCCCCCCCCGAATATCAAACGGACCGTGCCTAATATAGCTGTAAGCACATGATATGTACATCAATATGTACATGAGTCGTTCACCAAATTTGACAAGTTTTTATGGAGCTGTTGGTCAGGTGACGCTGACTCTCCCCGGGCACCTGGTATCACTACGGAATTTTATTCGTTCCAATGGAAATTCTAATGATTTTGCCTTGCCCTCTGGACTTTGAATAACTAATGGGTGCTTCATGGATGTTAATTATTGAATCCGTCAGTTTGTCTGATTTTTTATTTCGTGAGAAATTCTGTTATATATATTTTTGAGAATTTGTAGCCTTTTGATTGGGATTTTTTGAATCTGATTTATGCTTTTTTGAATGAATTTCATTCACTGACCAACATTGCTAAGACTACTGGATGATTATTGCCGATTCGTAACGATAGTAGAACATGATTTGGTAATCTATATAACCTCTTTATAACTCGACCAGTGTGCCAAAATTACTTTCAGGCACAATGTTAAAGATGGGTACCACGTAAAGTGCCCATCTGAAGTGCCATAGTCATGCCGCGACTATCATTTGCATTTTCAACGGAAATCCTATCTAGGTTTAATTCTCTTCCTATTGTTGTCAACATAAGAAGAAGGCCATGACATTCTCTATATGATTCTGTAGTAGGTATTGCTCCCAATACATGTTTTAAATTACATAGGTTTTGATCTCGTTCGATTCCCTGTGTTCAGATTCCAATTTATTATAGCATACATTCGCAATTCTTTATCAATAAGTATTAACAAGAGTTGGTTGCTGCACCACCTTAGAAAATCGAAACACCCCTATGTTAAAACACGAAGAAGACAAATACACAAATACAAAATGACACAAAATGGGCAAGAGAGACCAAATACGACATCCAAACACAAAGTCATATATAACCCAACTAGACTTACAGGGAACCAGTGCCGAATTCGGACGGCCATCTGCCATGTTAACAGGAAATGGTGTAATTATCAGGACCAACCATTTCACTTGTCCAGTTTCCAAGTGGTCTAGAAGAACGCATAATAGTTGTGCATAAAAGTGAAAGTGTTTTCTGTCGCTGCGACATCAATCTAAAGGATCTCCATAGTAAGAATGTTTGAGGAAATGAGCTCCAAAAATAACCAAACAATTGACGAAAACGTTTTCTTTTGAAATTCTGATTCATACAAGCAACAGAGTATATTACTTTGGGTATTTCGCAACCTGCGTTTTATGATGACACGATCAACAAATTTTAAAAGAAGGATCAAAGGTAGACAGAATTACCATACAAAATGCGTCGGAGTCATCAAACGCCTTTTATACCGTGGATATGGTCCTAATGTCACCAAACAGACACTCGGCTTGGTACTTGACCAATCTACAGTCTTGTACCAGCGCGTTCTTAAATTTTGCACTCTGACTGACAGTGACGACGGGGCTCCATGACGGGCCCTGTCCAAACCTCTTTAGAGAAGACAGGGCCCCGACCACCTGTCGTCTCTGAATGTCAGTCGGACTCCATTGGTGATAACATACTTGAGCTCGCGTCGGCAGAGCACGGATTGTACTACGTACGCCCTCTTCTTATATTTATTTACATATTCATCTATGTTGCTTGGCCCCCTGTGTTTTGCAGTCTTATTTTAGTGTTGTCATCTGACAGTGAAGAGGTTGTTTTACACCACAATTGTACGTTCTTCGAGACCTGTAGGAAATAGGAAAAGTGGGCGGGTTGTGCGTTCGTAATCTAGGATAACCACACAGTCTGCTACTGACGTGACAGGTGGCCGTCCTAAGTCGGCACCGATTGCCCATTGGTAACGTTGGTTCATGTGTAGTCATTTGTGTTTGGTGTTTCTCTGTGATTTGACGTTCCTTGTACCATTACGTCTCTTTCTTTGTGCGTCTTTTTTGTGTTTTACCGGTGGGTGTTTTTGGATTTTGCTGTTGGTGCTGCAACTAGGTGTTGTTGGAAATCCCCTCCTTTCCTGTATAGAGTTAACCAGGTCTGCGTAACAGAATTTTATAGCTCTGTCTGTAAAGATATAATAATAAATATGGCTGAATTACATAAAGGACATTTATAAACCCTTTTTCATCGTGGTCATGGTAGAAAACATATGACGATCGAGTAAGATTATGTCGTCTTCACAAAGTGAGGAAAAAAGACGACTAAAATTAAAAAACGAAAGCGTCTCAAGTGATTTTAAGAACAAATAGAGAGATTTATAAATCATTGATACGATCTTTGATCGTGGTATTCAAACAAGTTTTACCTCCCAATAACGAGCTAATGGCTGTTTGTAGAGTAAATAGCAGTGATAATAAATAATGCCCTTCATTTACAACACCTCAATAAATCAGTAGAACAAATATAATCACCTTACAATTATTAGCAACTTATTACATCTTAGAAAAATAGAGCATCTGGATTTGATTGTGAAATTTCACTTGCGAATGATAGCACGGATACAGCTCTTGAAGTCACAAAAGATGTTATAACATTGTGCTTGATAACCTATAATAGGTGAGTAGTTTCTGAGCCAAGTAAACAAACACCAAATATTTAGGGTCATGTTTGCAACTCCCACATATTGACCAAATCAATTAGCATTGTTTAGTAGAAGTAAGCAAATTTCTTCGTGAATGGAATAAAACCAATTAATCAAATATCAAAATTGAGATATTCAATGAATACCGGACCAAATTCTAAGACGTACATCTTTCCTTTTGTAAAATGGTGGATATGTTTATTAGCTAGAATTTAAGATATTTGTATTATGAACGCAAACAAAAATTAACAAAACAAAAAGAAATACCAAAATAGAAAACGAGCTATTGAATCAAACAAAAGTAGAGGAATGCAAGTGTGGATACCTAATATAAAGCCGACAAATCCTGTAAACGGTGTCAACCGCTAGTGACGTTCATGTCAAAATACAGCTTAACGCAGAACGGGGATACTCTCAGAATGGAAGGCTTGAAAACATAAAAGAAAACCTGCTTCTTTAACTTAAAAAATCATGAACGAATCGATCCATATACTAAAAATGAGTTAAAGAATATCCTGACGATTATCTAAACAACACTCACAATAGAGCACAGAATAGAGCATCGACGGACCCCTTGCAAGCTAGAGGTAGGATCAGATGCCCGGGAGGAGTAGGCATCCCATGTTGGTTAACCGCACCCGCCGTCGATGTTCATGCACGAAAATAAAAGGAACATATAAAAACACATTTCTTCCCATCAGTAAATGAAAGTCAAACACAAAACACGAAATCAGATTCCGAAATTCACAATCAGAAGGCTTACTAATTCTTAATTATTGAAAAAAAATCAAAACATAGCTTTCTTTCCTTATGACTGATTAATTTTGAGTGAATGTGAATCATAATGACATAAAAACGTGTAAAACTTTATGTTTCGGTATGTGTGTTTTTGCGTTTGCGTTTTGTGGCCTTTTTATATGAGTGTTGTTGTGTGTTTGCATTGTTTAGTATGTGTGTTTGTTGGTGTTTTATTTTGGGTCTGTTTAAGATGGTTTTTTATCTCGAAATGTGTTCTATACCATCATCTAGTCGAAAAATAATCAGTAAAATTCATTATCGTAGTGAGAGTCAACCTACACTGTCATGTCCTTTCCTAGAATTAGAAATGTTATCTTCGTTTCTTTGAAACATATTTAAAAGATTTTCCAATAATTATATTTTTAACTTCGGCTTCAATAGATTGCATTGAATTCATTTAAGTTGTCACGAGAATGTTTTAATGAATATGTTCACCCTGAATATTAATGAATAGGTCAAACAAAAGTAATAGTGTGAAGGATTTGAAATCATTTTCCTTTAGATTAAAAGAATATCATATAATAGTAGGAGGTACTTCTAAAGAAAAAACAATTGTTGTCAAGTTACTGGTTGATTTTGAAAAGATATGAAAAGTTTCAAAAGTACAAATGGTTTCTTGTCAATAAATGATAAGGCAAAACTTAAAAAAGTCCTCCTCCTTCATTTTCTAATAGTTGAAAAATAGAGTATCTTGAAAGGATAACGGATAACGTAAATATGCATAATTTTGCCTCTTTAAGTTCGTTTTCTTTTTACACGTGGGATCATCGCTCTTTCCAGCCGTGTCTCGAATTTTTCAAGGTCGCTTAGGATTCTTTCTATGTGTCGATGAAAACAAAGGTTGCTTATCCAGTGAAAGATATGCCATACCAAAATTGGGGCAACGTTGTTACCTTTTTTACATTCTAATGAATAAAGAAAAGGCATCTAGCAATGAAAATAATTTCTGACAGGGGTCAATACACTTTAAAATAACCATCCCTTTTTACAATTATCAAATGGTTCAAGCTTTAAATACAAGATTAAGATAACAAAAACTTCTTAAACATAAACTACTTAAACATAAACTTTTAGCGAGTCTGCTGCTCGCGTATGTCTTAACTTGTCAAATTACTTCATTAGAAATGAAGGTAAGGCTTACGTTTCTTCAGTGTTTTAATGAAACGTATTCTTACCAAAAGTGTTTTGATTCTGATGGAAGTTTTCATGCTGTCTTACGTATCAGCCATTCTGCTCGTGTTCGACGAGTGCGAAAGGAACGAAAACTATAGCTTAGGAAACGTTTGATACGACCCCTTTATAAGGCACAGAGTATTGGCTTTATCTCCATCAGTTAGGTTTTTGATCCAAATGTTGCATGAAGCGTAATTGGATACGGAACAAATATAGTAGCACTTTAGGATGCAGATTTTATGAGGCATTTGTTGTTGAGGAATATGGTCAATGGACCATCTAGATTTGTATTTTTTTATTCAATTACCAGACGGGACAGAACGATATTGATGGCAATGAATCAGTCGTTGGTGGACTGGTCTGTCCACTGTTTAATATAATAAAGCTTTGATTGGGTAACAGTAATTCTTTTGGATTCCTCATTCACCAGGGGACATCTATTGAGGGCACCGATTCTTCCTAGACGATGTTCACTTTAAGACCAGACTTGGCCTTTGTCGTACATTAATTTTAAGAAGAATTCATAATTATTCAATTTGGTTTATAACTCTCATGATGATATTGTTAATTCCTACTTTTATCGAAAAGAATATACATTTCAGTATAACTCAAAGAATTTTGAATGTAAGAAAACGTCATGGTCAAATATGAAACACTTGAAAATATTAATTTGAAAATAATAGTTTCTTTGCGGCGCTGTATTTTATATTTCTCAAATTTTCTGTTTTGTACTTTTGTTGGCGGAATGCGTTTTTCAAATTTTTTTGCAGTCTTTTTCGTGTATTATATTTAAACAAGACATTATGATAATAATCAATTTGTCTGTTATTACGAAACGTCCTCATCTTGTCAATGAACTTACTTCATAGGATAAAAATTAGGACAAAACGTTGACAAAAGTAAGCATTCTAAGATGATACTTTTGAATTTGAAGACGTTAAACATTTGCACTACTTGGTGGGAATCCCCGGGGGCACATGTAGCCAAGTTTGATCAATTTCAGTAGGTCGTTTCTTCAAAAGCATTTGGATATTTCTGTTAACATTTTCTCAAATTTCTAAAACCTGCAATGCTATTCACAAAAAGTCCTAAGTGTAAGATCACTCTTAGGACTAATCTTAGGAGAATGATCAAATTCATTAAAAATCTTAGAGAAAATTTACGACCAACTTCAGTCTTAACTTTAGGACTGCTTATACCAACTCCTAACTTTACGACTTGCACTTACGAGCAGTCTTACGTGCAGTCTTAGAATAATTCTCGGTCACAAATATGGCTATCGTTTATTTTATTTTCTAAGAAATTTTCATAGACAACGCATTTTTCGAGACAGAATGAACCCTCTGGATACTTTGAACGATGATGAACTTATATCGCGGTATAGTTTTCCTGCAATGAATAGTCATACCGGCAACCGCGCCTTATTTATATTGGACAAAAAATAAATAATGCAACTCCACTGTGCAATCTTAAAATTTATATTGAATAATTGATGTATATTACAAGTTCTGTTACTTCTGTCATAAATAGAAAATTTTAAAGATACATGTATAAAGTCTTCTGTATTTTAAATTTGGTATTTTCTCTTTTTCCCTTTTTTTATTTACAAATTATTTAAGAAAAAGACATTAATACAGGTATACACATAATCAACGGAAATGTAGAGACGAATTGTTGTGAATTTATGTTCTAATATCAAAAGGACGAAATGCTGAACAATGTAAGAAATTTTTTACAAAATCCAGTTGGAATTTCAATGAAAAAATTCAAAGAATCCTTTTAAATGTCTTCTGTAAGAAAGATATGAAATGCATGAACTACAGTATAGCTTCATTTAAAAGTGCAGATAAAATTCTGTTTTACATATTTCGTTGCGTTTTAGATGATTTTGACGCCTCTCGGGAAATCGTTTTCCGTTTATATTCGTTAACAACATAATATGCATCAAATTTATCTTCTGAATACGCAAGATCGCAAATACAGCGCATGCAGCGTGCCCGTTCAGATTTTTCATTTAGTCACCTACCTAAACCACACTCTCTTTCACATTGAGATTCAAAAAATCTTGTCATCAAGGAACGTATCTCTGCATGGGAGATTGCCTAAACCATTGTTCAAAACTTGGGCAACTTTTCTGCCCAAGTAAATCGATGACGTCATAACAATGGAGAACAATCGAGGAGTGCGCAAAAACCTTCGTATAGTCTTGTTTAGAAGTATTTGCGATCTTCCGTATTGATGGAACTTAAAGAAAAAACAATTAGTTAATGTCGCATCACTGTCCTACAACGTAATACCTGTTTTGCATCTGGCGGGAAGGACGAACGTCATTTTTGCTGCATGACGTCAGTTCTCGCAGTGATGTAACGTTATTTGAACAAGGTTGTCGAAGCTAGAGTTAAATGAGATTCCAGGTGATAAAATGCCAAGAAAACATCACAAATTCACCGATTCCAGCGACTTTCAAAAGCACTTGCTCAGATATTTCATTTGTACGTTTCACACGAGCATGTTTAAATGGATTCCCCAAAGCGGAAGTAGGAACATATCTATAAATAGCCGTTGCTAAGGCCATAAACAGACTTAGCACTGTCCTAAGTGCGATCTTACGACCGATCTTAAATTTTATCCTAAGTGCAGTCCTAAGATTACGACCAAGTTTAGGAGTGGTTTTGTGAATATTACATAAGAGAAATCTTATGACAGTCTTAAGATTAATTATCCTAAGACTTAGACTTGGGACTTTTTGTGAATAGCATTGCTGGATCCTGTAGCATTATTTCCCAGCAATCTTGCTACGTCTTTTGGTATATTTAGGACATAATTTTCACAGAGTTTGGCCATATTACATTGTTTAGATTTGGGATCACTGGCGAGGGTTAAATATCCGAAACGTGCATGCCTGGTCCATGTTGTAAATTTATCCGCTCTAAAATGATTCTAATGATTTTGTAGACGTTACACATTTGCTATTCTCCTACATTTAATTTACATTATAATGAAATACAAAAATATCTGCTTAATTCAGCTTTTATTTTGTAATTGGATTTATGATATTTATATCATAAAAAACGGCAACAACCAAGATTAACTGATATATGGAGGTATCACAATTGATTCCACCATGATCATGTACAAATATATGTATTGCTGTAAAACATAGAGCTAATGTTATACTTTTGCATGAGACAAATATACTTGATATTATTATGTAAGACTTTTTTATAATGCCCTTGATGAATAGACATTCTGTTGCTTTATTCTATATGTTCATTATTGTTTTATTTCAGGTTAAAATGGGATATTGACGCTTGTTTTCAATTTGATACAAACTGCATGCATTATGCATTTGTGGAAAACATCCTTTCTAATCCTGTCTATTGCCATAATCAACATCTGACGGATATGTAAAATAGAGTAACAATATATGTACTTTAAACCTTCCTACACCGCAATCATATCGTGTTTATGTTAGAATATTTCTCGGAAAATGATAGAAAATGCTCATAAAAGCAAAGTTGATGTCCCTGCATTTTTAGGCACGTATAGGCAACGAGTACTTTAATTCGAGCTATCCATTATTAATAAGGTATCGTATTGTAATTGTGGTACAGAAATTGGTTTAATATGAATTGGTTACACAACTCAGCCATAGAGATGGTCGGGGGACAAAGGCATGAGCCATATCGTGTTGTGGCATTATTCTCTACTGTTTCGTTATGATTTATATTTCTGATTTCCGACTTGAGAATTTGACACCGAATTTGCAATCAAGGAATCGAATGTAAATAGATTAACATAATATGAATTGTATTAATTTGCTTTTTAATGCCTTTTTCTCTTAATGGTAATGATGCGTGGAAAAACAATGGAAACAAAAGGTGATATTCACAGGATTGGAACAAGCACTATTTTCTGTGTGGGGTGATTGAAGCGGCGATAAGGCTTGTCAATGTCAGCCTCTCAGCTGTCTGTTTCACATCGACCCTGATGTATGTTGGTACGGATTTGCTATCTATTATCGCGTCAATCTATTGATAATTTTCTTATATATCATACACAATGGTCCATCATATCTGCAATAGTCATTTGACACGTAATTACGTGGAATGGAAACTTATTTATTAGACAGCACACCTTTGTCAGACTGCATTATTATGTTTGTATAAACATTCGGTTTAAATTTATATAGATTGAAGTGGAAGAAAAATATGACTAGATTCTAAGTAATATTTTACCTTTGTTTTGTTTCGAAACACATTTTGTTCACTTTAAATTGGTTTGATAATATCCGTCGTACATCTATTACTACGATTTAGTGCACAACAACCGAAAATCTGTTTAATTATCTTTTCTTAGCAAGTTTAGTTTGTTGGCCTTGTGATATGTACTTTGTGTTTTTTATTGAGTTTTATTATACTAGCTTTTCTCATTATGTTCTCTTTATTAAATTTATTTATTTTTATTCATTTTTTTCTTTGAAAATATAAGCCCGGTATATTTTCATTTTCCCGTTCCTTTCTTTAGACAATGATGTATACTGGTATTAATAATATTTCAAATTCAAACAAAATTTGCCTCATATATACCTGAAATCTAATGTTACGGTAATATTCCGGCAAATACAAGTACATATGTGCGGGTTATAATAAAACTTAATTTGTGAGAGAAAATTCTTATTTGATAATAGATTATCAGAAGAAGAGGCTAATCGAAACGTTACACTTTCTGATCGATAACCTTATTTGTGGTGTTTTAATGAATCATGGTCTTTGGGCAAATTGTGGGAATTCTCTAATATGTACACCACGCTTCCTCACGAGAAAATTAATGATCGATTAACTAGTAAACTCATTCAATGGTGTTTTGATCGAGAGCGGAAAACTTACATTTGTACATTTCTTTTCCTCATCAGACTACAGATCATACAAATCTTGGACATGTACCTTCCTTAAGGACAACATTTATATTAGATTAGGTGAGGATCTATACAATCAGGTTGTAGGGATCCCTATGGGTACTAATTATGCGCCTCTTCTTGCAGATTTATTTTATACACTTACGAAAAAGAATTTATCCAAAATCTTCGAAAACAATGAAAATTTGATTACTTTAAATGTTCCAATAATACTTCTAGGTACCTGTTAGATGACATCACACAAACAAGACAGCAAAACGTAGGGGACCTAGCAACACATGAATATGTAAATGGATATAAAAAGGGAGTGCGTAATACAGTCTGTGCTCTTCCGGCGGTAGCGAGCTCATGTATGTAATCACCCGAGGAGTCCGACTGACATTCAGAGAGGACAGATGGTCGGGGCCCTGCCTTCTCTAAAGAAGTTTGGACAGGGCCTGTCATGGAGTCCCGTCGTCACAGTCAGTTAGAGTGCAAGTCTCGACGATGCGCTGGTACAAGACTGCAGATTGGTCAAGTGTTCGTCTGGTTACATTAGGATCATATCCACTGGTATAAAAGTACTACATTTTGATACCAAGACATATGACTTAGTGACCTTGACATTGAACTATGACCTTATAGTTATATTTTGATTGAGAAGTTCTTAAAGCATATATTTTTTTTCTCATACAATGTATACATACATTCACCATAACAAGTACTACATTTTGATACCAAGACATTTGACCTAGTGGCCTTGACTTTAAACTTTGACCTTGTAGTAGTATTTTGGTTAAGAAGTTCTTAAAGCGAATATCTCTTCAAGTATACGTGATAGGGCTTTCACTTTTTATTCAGTAATTCACCATAACTGGTGTTACATTTCGATACCACGATATTTGACCTAGCGACCTTGACTTTGAACTGTGACCTTATTGTAATATTTTGGTTAAGATGTTCTTGTGAATATCTCTTCAAGTATAAGTAATAAGGCTTTAATAGTTCATACAGACATTCATCATAACAAGTTTTACTTTAAGACAGTAGACCTTGTGATGTTGACCTTGACCTACTTTTAAAATATAATGGATAAGGCTTTGATAATTTACTCATAGATTCCTCATGATAAAAGCTTTCGTTTGATATCATGACTTTTGACCTAGTGACCTTGAAATTTGACCTTTGACCTACTTTTAAACTATAAGGGATAGGGCTTTGATATTTCATACATGTATTCCTCAGTGACGAAAGCTTTCATTTGATACCATGACTGTTGACCTAGTGACCGGACCTTGACCTTTGACCTACGTTTCAGTTATAAGGGATAGGGCTTTGATATTTCACATGTATACTCATAAAAAAAGTAATGCATAGTATTTGTTCATTTCATCCTAGTGCACATATAAAATAATCACATCTATCATTTTAATAGACAAAATCAAACCAAATGTACATAATGGTATTTTCATACCCTAAGCTTTCAACTGGAACCTCTTAAGTGTTTTAAAATGTTCGTTTAAATTACTCAAAAACAATATGCCCTCGATGTTCTTTTAGAGGCCAAATTGTGTATTTTTTTCTGAGATCCGTATGCGCTTGTTTGCCATATCATTTGAAAATGTTTTTATTCGATGTACAAACGAATACACCATACTAAACAGCGACAATCTCATAATGGCGGCATTACTACGCATGATGAAGTTTTATTCTATGACATCATCTAAAGTTCGCCGCATTCCATGAATTTGCGAATCAGTTTTATCGCGAGAAATTTGTTTCATAAGGAGAAAAAGCCTCTAAATTTGACTTTTTGATCCTTGAACTTTACAGAGTACTACTGACGTACAAATGGGAGTCATTCGATCACGTCGCAATGTTCAAACGCATGGCATGGGATATTGTAAGCATGCATTGCATTAAGTGACCCGAAGAAGTTAAAGTCCAAACCTTTAAGGGCATTAATGAACTTTGACTTTGGCAAAATTCAAATTCCTCATAAACATGGAAAATGCATAAAAACATAAAAATACGAAAATTCAAAATTTCATGTTTTCACCTAAAAGATATTTTATGATAACCGAAAAAATCTTACTTTAGCCCTAAACTGCTTCTCCTTTCTCTATACCATCATTAATGCAAACAAAAAAGTTCACATAATAATTAGCTTGTGCATATTGAATAATAATAATACATTATAATATTGTTATATGCGTTTCTTATTTTGAAGAGTATAGATTCCTCATGATGACAGCTTTATTTGATATCATGACGTTTGACCTAGTGACCTTTATCTTGACATTTGACCTTACTTTTTAATTATAAGGGATAGGGCTTTGATTTGTCACATAAAGATTCCTCGTGACTAGAGCTTTCATTTGATACCATGACTTTTGATATAGTGACCTCTGACTTACTTTTAAACTATTAGAGGATAGGGCTTTGATATTTCATATATAAATTCCTTATGACCAGATCTTTCTTTTGTTATGTCATAAATGAATCCATTTAGAGAAAAAACGTCCCGCGGAGGGTATAATTCGTCCACTTCAGGGCAGTTCTAGTTTGGACAGATTTCATCATTCTCAAAAAGTGGACAGAACCCTTAAAAGTCTTTTTCGTGAACCATGCGTCTTTATGACGACGAAATATCAATATTAAATTGTAATAACTTCTGTGCGCCATTTTTAAAACAAGTAATTCTCATTAGAAATGCCGACTTTATGCCAATATGCAATCTAACGACGGAGCTCACCAAGATGCCCATTTTCTATAGCAATTGATCAATTTATTTCAAAGACAGACTTTATCTTTGGGAACTAGCCTAGTAAATAGAGGAAACTCAAAAAAATGAATAATTTTACGAAAATCTAAATTTTAATCTTGAAGAAGTATTTGATAACGAAACAGAAAGAAATACTTCTATACGTGTGTGAATAGAAATTCCTTATGACCGTGTGGAGCTCGTAAAAAAGTTCCCTGCGAGGGGTAAGACAGTAAGTGTTTTGAATATTTTTCCCTGACATTGTTGCCATAACACTTTCTATATAGACGTGGCCACAGACAGTACATGCAATTTATATATTCTTTTCATTTTCGTGCGTGAACATCGACGGCGGGTGCGGCTAGCCAACAGGGGATGCTTACTCCTCCCGGGCACCTGGTCCCACCTCTAGCTTGCTAGGGGTCCGTCGATGCTCAATTTGGTGCTCTATTGTGAGTGTTGTTGAGATTATCGTCAGGATCTTCTTTAACTCATTTGTCTCACACTTATGCCCTTTGCCGTGTGGAGCTTGTAAAAAAAGTTCCCCTTGAGGGGTAAGACAGTAAGTGTTTTGAATATTTTTCCCTGACATTGTCGCCATAACACTTTCTATATAGACGTGGCCTCAGACAGTACATGCAATTTATATATTCTTTTCATTTTCGTGCGTGAACATCGACGGCGGGTGCGGCTAGCCAACAGGGGATGCTTACTCCTCCCGGGCACCTGGTCCCACCTCTAGCTTGCTAGGGGTCCGTCGATGCTCAATTTGGTGCTCTATTGTGAGTGTTGTTGAGATAATCGTCCGGATCTTCTTTAACTCATTATTATATTTTATTGTTCTTCGACCTTTTGGTAACCTGAACAAGTTGGAGGGTTGTGCGCACGTAATCCGGATAAAGACATTATTTGCTACTTGCGTGGCAGAAAGCCGTCCTAAGTCGGCACCGATTGCCCATTGGTCTAATTTGTTTACGTGTAGTTTTTGTGTTTAATGTGTCTATATCTTATGCATCTATTTCATCTCTTGCCCAGCTTGTCTTCTCTTTGTATTTGCAATTGGTGTTTTAATGCTTGGTTTTAACCGAGTCTGGTTGGAGATACCCTCCTTTCTTAAACTGTTAACAATTTGACTGTATTCTAAACTTTTTTGGTAATTAAGGATTCCGACTTCCGTCGGAATCCTTTCTGTTATTGTATTGTCTTTTCTTTATTAAGGATTCCGACTTCCGTCGGAATCCTTTCTGTTATTGTATTGTCTTTTCTTTATTCTTATTATTAAGGATTCCGACTATTCCGTCGGAATCCTTTCTGTTATTGTATTGTCTTTTCTTTCTTCTTATTATTATTCTTATTATTATTCTTACCTCCTCATCGTTCCGGTCACTTTACAAACAAGTTCCGCATCATGTGATAAAATGAATAGTACCATGTGAAAGAACATACAAAGATCTCAATTGAAATTTTTTTTGTTGTCGAAAAATTCACATATGCCCCCGCTAGAGGTCACCAAAGGTCAAATCTTTAAACTCTTGTAAATCCTAAACTAACCGTACGATTTGAACGAAATTTGTTTTAAATTGTTCTTTGGGAAATTTGCAAACTTTTTTACACTTACATGCTCGACAAAATATTTACGGTTTTTGCGCTATATCGAGTTAAAAATGGAACTTTAAATTGGCACAGTGCCAATTTCTACAGTTTTTGAGATTTTGAGTTGAAACTTGGATGGTACGTTACTTATAGGTAGTCATTTAATGTTGACCTACTTTCAAGGTCAAATTCCCGTTCTCAAGGTCACAACAAACTTTTGTCTATAGAACAAAAACCTTTTGACCTTCAGAGTTCAAACTTCATACATATTATCATTAAACCAAGTTCTTTCACCTTGACCTTGATCCAAGGTCAAATTCAGATTCTCAAGGTCATTACAAAGTTTTGCCTATAGATTAAAGACTATTTGACCTTCAGAGCTCAAACTTCACACACATAATTGTTCAGTCAAGCTCTTTCACCTTGACCTTGACCCAAGGTCAAATTTTCATTCTCAAGGTCACAGGAAACTTTTGCCTATAGAACAAAGACTATTTGACCTTCAGAGTTCACATTTTATACATATAATGCTTGGGACCAGCTCTTTCACCTTAACCTTGACCCAAGGTCAAATTATCATTCCCAAGGTCACAACAAACTTTAGTCTAAAAAACAAAGACTGTTTGACCTTGGCACTTCAACGTTTACACAAATATTCCTTGCCTCAAACCCTTTCACAATGATCTTGACCCAAGGTCATTTGTTCGATTTCAAGGTCACAACAGAGTTTGGTTGATTCGACATTTAACTTTGCTCAGATTAAGATCAATCGTGATAAGAATAATCACAATACTTATCTTTCATCCATGACATTGGTTCATGGCCAAATAATCATTCTCAAGGTCATAACAATCATTTACTCTTGTAGAATTCACACTTTTTGTCCAATACTATTTATTTCTCACACAAATAGTCCTTCTTATTTGAACTTCACATAGTATAAGAAAGATAACTCTTTTATTCTTGTTCTCTTTCTATTTTTTTATTAGTAGCATTACATATCTGTACTTTCTTGTTGTTGTCATTTTCTATTCATAGAAATTATCTCATTGCAAAATCATTGTGCAATTCTGTTTTGAGAAAGTAATTGTAAAGGATCTGATATTGATAGAGCATGGAGTTTTTAAAAAGCTTTCGTAAACATGAAAGGTATTTATCTTTTTTTTTTCTTCTATTTTGTTGATAAATAAATAAGAGTCCCAAGTTAGACATAAGCTCTTTTGAATCATTTGCTGAAGTGAATAAGGTACTAAAGGTACTATTCTTTTTTCCATCTTCTTTATTCGGATTTTAACACTTCAGTTCCGAGGAAGGTCTAATAAAGGAGGAATCCGTCTGTTGCTTGCAACAGTAGCCATCTAGTTATTCTTATTATTATTATTATTCTTACCCCCAAACCGTTCCGGTCACTTTACAAAAAAGTACAGCATCATATGAAAAAACGGAAAGTACCATGTGAAAGAACATATGAAGATCTTGAAAGAAATTTTTTTCCTTGTCAAATGGTTCACATATGCCCCCGCTGGAGGTCATCAAAGGTCAAATCTTTAAACTCTTATAACTCCTTAACTAACCGTCGGATTTGAACAAAATTTGTTTTATATTGTTCTTTGGGAAATTTGCAAACTTTTATACACTTACATGCTCGATAAAATATTTACGGTTTTTGCGCTATTCAGATTTGAAAATGGAACTTTAAATTGGCACAGTGCCAATTTCTACATTTTTTGAGATTTTGAGTTGAAACTTGGATGGTAGGTTACTTATACGTAGACATTTAATGCTGACCTACTTTCAAGGTCAATTTTTTATTCTCAAGGTCACAACAAATTTTGGCCTATAGAACAAAGACTACTTGACCTTCAGAGCTCAAACTTCATACATACTATCGTTTAGCCAAGCTCTTTCACCTTGACCTTGACCCAAGGTCAAATTTTGATTCTCAAGGTCACAACATACTTTTGCCTATAGAACAAAGACTATTTCACCTTCAGCGTTCAAACTTCATACATACTATCGTTAAGCCAAGCTCTTTCACCTTGACCTTGGCCCAAGGTCAAATTTTGATTCGCAAGGTCACAACAAAGTTTTGCCCATAGAATAAAGACTATTTGACATTCAGAGTTCAAACTTCATACATATTATCGTTAAGCCACGCTCTATCACATTGACCTTGACCCAAGGTCAAATTTTGATTATCAAGGTCACAGCAATTTTTTGCCTATAGAACAAAGACTATTTGACATTCAGAGTTCAAACTTAACACAGATATTCCTTGCATCAAGCCCTTTTACCTTGACCTTGACCCAAGGTCATTTGTTCGATTTCAAGGTCGCAAC